>VWYP01034959.1:151678-186815 GCA_013400435.1 Pycnonotus jocosus
GGAGGAGAGGGAACGGCCTCAAGTTGCATCAGGGGAGGTTCAGGTTCAATATTGGCAATAAATCCTTTACTGGAAGGGTTGTCCAGCCCTGGCACAGCTGCCCAGGGCAGGGGTGGAATCCTCACCCCGGTGCGATTTTAAAGCCGTGTGGATGTGGCATTTGGGGACATGGGTCAGTGCTGGCCTTGGCAGTGCTGGGCAGTGTTGGACTCTGATCTTGGGTGTCTCTTCCAACCTAAACAGCTCGGTGCTTCAGTTTGATTTGGTCCTCGTTGGGAGCTCTGTGATTCAGTTTGATTTGGTCCTCGTTGGGGGGAGGAATACAGTTTTGTTCACACAGATATCAGACAGCCTTAGATTTATACTTTACTGTTAAATTCCACTCCACAAAATCACCTTGAGGAAATCAATATTTTTATATTGATTTGGAGATGAGTTGATCACAGAACAGTAATACCAGCAGGGGACAAGAGTTTGAGGGTGTGAATATGAGTTAATTTGTAGAGGATGTGACACACTTCTGATGTAAACTTCTACCTTTCAGCTTTTCAGTCTCTTTCTTGGCAGAAATGTTGGTAAATGTATCACTAAAGTGTGGTGCAAATTAAAGTAAACCACCAATTTTAGCAAGTTATTCTCTTCCAGGTCCATTCTTCTCGTGTGTGGCAGGAGGGGCAGCATTATTTAAATTTGTAATGTATGAGAGGAAGATAAACAAACATCCCTCAGTGCTTCCTTAGAAGCCCATCCTGCCCAAGAGTGGGATTGGTTCTGCTTTCCCCGAGTATTTTACACTGAAGCTCCATGACACAGTTACTGTTTCAGATCACAAAAATTCACATCTAATTCTCCTTTTTTTTTTTTCACTGCTAAGGGAATAGAGCCCAGGAATTAGTTTTAGGAAGTCTTCATTAAAAGTTTCCCCAGATCAAATCCCTTGATACCTGGGGCTATGTGGATTTTGTTGCGTATGTATAGAAATACTCCAGCAGTAAAGGAAGTTTTAAGCTGATGAGCCCACACTGCATAATTGGGCTGATACAATGTCTCTGGTTACATCAAAATTGTTAAAGAACTATTCAGATTAATTAAGCTCTTATTTGATGGGTCATTTCACAGAGCCATGGAATGATTTGGGTTGGAAGGGACCTTAAAGCTCATCTCACTCCAACTCCTGCCATCAGCAGGGACACCTTCCACTAGAGCAGGCTGAAACATACCACAGTTTCTGGAAATATACCACTTGTCATGCTAGCAAAGGGTTTTAAACCACATTCCGTCAATGTGGAAATGCAGGGGTTTGCCTTCAGAAATATTTTTGGGTTTGTTTTTTTTGTTCCCCTTTCCTTCAAATTCTATTACAGTTTTAGTATTTTTATATATTTTCTTTAGAGTGATCCTTGATAAAGGTGAGAAACGAAACGTTTATTGTGTGAAACTGAGATGACTTTGTTATTTTACAGAACAACAGTACTTTGAAGTGGAAAAGCGACTGGCTCAGAGTCAGGAAAGACTTGTAAACGAGACCCAGGAATGTCAAACTCTGCGGGAAGAGCTGAAAAAGCTTCGTAAGTGTAACTGTGTAACATCCTTAAGCGTTGGGCTGGACATTCACCCTTCAGTACTGTGGGAACTGCTTCAGGTTTTACACAGGAGCTGAAAATCTCATCAGCTGCATTCCCAGAGCTGTGGTTTGGTGGTGTGTTCAAGCTGGCCTTTTTTAATGGAATCTTTTGTTCTCATGGGAGAAAAAGGCCCTTGCTGGGTAGTAACAGTACAGTGGGCTATGAATTGATCTTCACAGAAGATGCTTCTGCTCTGAGGATTGTTTTAGCTTGCCTCAGTACCCCTGGTCCAGCCAGGGTGAGGTCTGCCATTCTTCTCTCTCTCGTTACAAAACGTTTGTCAGGGCCATTTTGTCCCTGTTGCATTTGGAGGGTGAGTTCTGTCACATTGCAGTGGAGATCCCTCAGTGCTGTTCTTCCCCCCAGATGAGCAGCTGAAGGTGCTCAATGAGAAGAACAAGGAGCTCGAGGCTGCCCAGGACCGGAGCGCGGCCGTTCAGGTACTGCTGACACCGAAATCCTCTGGCTCCCCCGGCCCTTTGCAGCATGGAATGCTCTCAGTTCCCAGTGGATCAGGAGCAGTACCAGTGTGAGCTCGTGGAGATGTTTACATCCACGTGCAGGAAAATTGCAGGAACTTTTAAAGTAAAAGGTGGTGTTTTAGCAAAGTGAGGGACAGGTGAGCAGGTGCTTTTGTTTCAGTTTAGATGGATTGTTCCATTCCACCTGAAACCTGTTGGGAAGTGACTTTAAACCAAACCCCCAAAATTCAGGCAAAGGTATAAACAAGAGCTGTTTTCCCCTATCCTTTCCCACACTGTGGCACAGTTTTTCTTGTGTTATGCCCAAAAGTCACTGGGTTGCAGGATGAGTCACTTGAGCTGACTGATCCAGCAGAACAGTAATTTTGAAGCAGGAAGCTTAAACAAGTTTATTAGATTGATTTTTTTCCACAATGAGAAGATAGATCTCATTGTTTCCCCAGAGGAGCTTAACTGGGCCTGACTGAGGAGCTTTGTAGTGATATCTTGAGGGCAGAGACAGTGCAGCCTGTAAATGATCCAAGATTACTGACTTTGTTTTGATTTTTATACTCATGCATGTGTTCATTCCTTGTTTACTCTGTTACCCCTTTTTTTGAACCAAATAAAGCTGTTTCAATAAATTCTCTGCTATCACAGCTGTGTTTCCAAGACTATTAAATTGACATGTAGTTTTGAACAGTCATTGTGATTTATCTGCCCCCTCTAAGCCTCTTATCCCAGTGTTCAGTTGGCTGGGGTAACTTAGTGAGGTTTAGCTCACTGCTGTGTGATTCTGAGTGTAAGTAGTGGCTCTAAACTGTTCCAGAGAGCTGATCACGTTTCTTTATTGCCCTTCTGCAATATTTTTCAGAGCCAGTTAAGTAGAGAGAAGGAAGAACTGGAAGCTGAGAAGAGAGACTTGGTCCGAACAACTGAGAGGCGATCTCAGGAAGTTGAACATTTAAATGGTACAGCCAGGAACACAGTCAATAAATAGCAGGAAACAACCCAGTAATTGCAGAAAAACAGCACTTTGGTGCTTGTTTTCCTCGATTTAAAAATGTGCCTTATACAGTATCTTTGTGCCCAACATACAATTATGTACAAAGTATCTTGCCTGTTGTCATTCTTTGCAATTTAGTAATTAAAGCTGTTACACAACAGCTTTTTCTGACCCTGATTTCCCTCCTGCAGAGGATGTGAAACGCTTGAATGAAAAGCTCACAGAGGCAAGCACAGAAAAGGCAAAACTTCAGCTGAAGTTGGATGAGCTTCAAACATCAGATGTTTCCATGAAGGTGAGCAGGGCTTTATAAGCACAGTGTGTTTTCTGCATTGTTTGTGTGTGATGTAATCACCTTTTTGTTATGATTCCTTGGAAAGTAGGTCAAGTGAGCACCTGTTATTTATAGCAAATTTAATATAAAATTGGCAGCTGTGGCTAGAAGTGAGCTCTGTATTCCTAGAAGACAGAGGGTATCAGGCTGGGCAAGCAGGTCCAGGTCTTCTTGCTGGCAGTGGTGGCTGCTCCTTCCTGCTAGGAACGACTCCAGGTCCATGAAGGGAGGTAGAAAGGAGAAAAAAATTAGATGTGAACCTGTACCATTATTCTGTGGGCAGAATAAACTTCATAAAGAGAGGAGGAAAGGACAAAAGCCTCAATATCATAATTAATTTCCTCTAAAAGGCTACTAATTTAGTTAGTGTTCCCAACTAATGAAAACTTGGAGGACACTAACTCATATAGCAGGAATTTCTCATTTCTTGATAGTTGTAACTTACTACCAGTGTAATAAGGAGCACTGCCTCTATTTACCAAATTACATTTTTGCTACTCCTCCTCTAATCAGAGTAGCTTAATTGGCTGCTTTATTTTCTGTGGAACTACTACAATCACACTGTGCAATTCCCTTTTCAGTACCGGGAGAAAAGGCTGGAGCAAGAAAAAGAGCTGCTGCAGAACCAGAACACATGGCTGAATGCTGAGCTGAAAGCCAAAACAGATGAACTGCTCCACACTGCCAGGGAGAAAGGCAATGAAATCCTGGAGCTCAAATGCAGTCTGGAGAACAAAAAGGAGGAGGTAATGTAATTATTGAGTTGTCATTTCTTAGAAATTATACCACCTGATTAACTGTATTAAACAAAGCCAATACTTTAATGACTGTATTTGAGTGACTCTTTATGCTCTTTCAGCAGCTTTTGGATTTGTTTTCATTTTTAAGTTAAAAACAACGAGACAAGTATTTTCCAAAATAAACTGGACAAGGAAGTAAAAATTTTATATAGTGTTCTTATTTCTTCTTTGAATAGGTTTCCAGAATGGAGGAACAGGTGAACAGTTTGAAACAGTCAAATGAAAACCTCCAGAAGCATGTTGAAGAGCTTCTGAATAAACTGAAGGAGGTGAGACAGCTTGAAATATGTTAAACAGCATTATTATTATTAACATCTACAAATCAAACAATAAAATGAGTGAAATAGAAATAGCAGAATGATCTCCTACCCTGTCTCCTCCTTCATTTTCCAGGCAAAAGAGCAGCAGGCAAGCATGGAAGAGAGATTCCACAATGAACTGAATGCCCACATAAAATTATCCAATTTGTATAAGGTGAGTTTGTTAATTCCGTTATAACTGTAATAGGGGCTGAATCTTATGTAATGCAGGCCAGTTTGGAGTTTTTCTCCCCACAAAATTTGGATGTGGAAAGGCTAACTTCCATTCCATTTGTGAAACATGCAAAACATTGTTTTCTTTGCTGCTGTCTTAGTCAGCATTTAGATTCTTACATTGTTGGAATTATCTTGGAGAATAAGCAAAGCTGGGGTTGAAACAGTAATTTTATGCCAACTATTTTGAGGCTTCATGTTGTAAAAATGTGGTTATGTCTTACTCTTAGACAGTCTGCATCAAAGGGAGACAATCCACATGGAAAGGATTGACCAGCTTAGGTGAATCTTTCAGCATTTGATGCAGAAAACTGTCTTCATAATTTGTGGCCAGTTTAAGCTTTCTTGTAGACGTGGGGCTGCTCTTGCTGTGTACTAAAGGTGAGCTAAAATGCTTTCTTCAGAGTGCTGCTGATGACTCAGAGGCCAAGAGCAATGAGCTGACAGGAGCAGTGGAAGAGCTGCACAAGCTCCTGAAGGAAGCAGGTGAAGGTAAGCTTCAAAGGGACGAGAGCAGTTGGGCTCCTTGGAGTACCTTGATGCTCTGAAAAACAGGGGGTTTGTGTTCCTGAAAGGAATTTTATTGGGCTTTTGGGGTGATGGAAATATCAGTCCCTTTGTAAGAAGAACTATGTACCTAACTATAGTTGAATTTATTGATGGTTAGGGAACCATTTTCAAATACACCTGGAATTTTACTGTGAATTTGATGAAAGGGTCTAATTTTGCAAGATATGTCTTCACTCTATCTTTTTAGTTTAGGTTCCTTTTCACTGCTAAGGACAATTCATATTTTTGCCCTTTTCTAAGCAAAGGTGATAGGCAGTGCTTCATGCTTTTCTCACTGAGTTTTCTTATCAGCATGAACCTCTGCAGATCATATAAAGTAAAATTTAAGGTACACAGGTAACTTTTCAATCACAACACAAACCCTGCTTGTCTGATTTAAATTTAGCTAATAAAGCAGCCCAGGAGCATTTGGCTGAGGTGGAGGAGTCAAAAGCTGCCATGGAAAAGGAGCTGAGGGAGAAGATCAGTAAGCTGGAGAAGGAGCTGGAGAACGCCAATGATTTACTGTCGGCTACGAAGCGCAAAGGTGGGATAAGCTGGCACCTGAAATACAGAAACTCTTGGGCTTTTATGATCTCTGGAGGATACTGGGCTGAATTTCTGTAAGAACCAGCTCCATTAATCTGATGTCAACTTTGGTGATTTCTAATAATTCATTTTAGAAGCTTTTTCCTAAATGTATGTACATGTGCTTCTATATGTATATAAATATGCTCCCCTCGGCAGAAAGTGCATTTCTGTCACGATTTTATGAAGTTCTTCTGTTAATCTGGTGTCTTTTCAAAGAAAATGGAGAGGAAACTTTTCTCCAAGGCTGCATCAGCATGCTATTAGTGGTTTTCTGGACAGGGAAGTGGAGATGATGAACTAGTCTTATTTTCCCCTTTAAATGAAAAGAAGCCAGTGCTCTTGCTATTCCAAAGCCCTGACAGTGTGATAAAAAGCCTGAGGTTAAGCCTTGTTCCAGCTATTTCAACTGCTCATATTCTGAAATTATTTAAATTTTACGAGTCCTGATAGCAACAGCTTTTCAGCAATTCAAATAATGCCAGTCAGAGATGATATTCAAGAGTATTTCTGGTGGGGGTTATTGCAGCTTTGGGATGGTAATTGTGGGGTTGTGTCTCCAGGAGCCATCCTGTCCGAGGAGGAGCTGGCAGCCATGTCTCCCACGGCTGCAGCAGTGGCCAAAGTGGTCAAGCCTGGCATGAAGTTAACTGAGGTGAGTGAGCAGCAAAGCCCTTGGATGCCATCAGTGCCACTCTGAGAATGGAAAGGTTCAGGTTTGGGACACTCCTTGGGTTTGGGGTCATGCCTGATGAAGGCAAGGAGATCTTACTCGAGGCAGACTTCTCTTGCTAAGTTACTGGGATTTTTTTCAACATGCCTTACAGTTTTTCTTTAGTAGGTCAAATAACTTAATAGGTGCAAATAGGTCAGATAACTTATAGGTGCAAAAAACTTAACATANCTTTAGTAGGTCAAATTCAGAAATAAGTGAGTTTTGTTAATATAAACTTACTTTCTACACGCATTTTTGGCAGGAGCAACCTTTTCTTGCTTACTTTTGCTTATAATTTTTTAATCTGTACTGCTGTGCTTTTGGCCTATAGGTGCAAAAAACTTAACATAATGATAGGTCATACAGGTTCTAGGGGGTTTTACACTTCTGTTTATGCAATTTGTGTTGTCATTATTTGTTACTGATTGTTTTGTTCAGCCATTAAATTCCTTTATGCTGTGTTACTGGTTTTGATATTTCTGTTGTCCTAAATTTGCTTAAAACTTACACTTTTTATGTAGAATTATTTTATTGGAGATAGTTGCACTATAAAGTTTACCATTTAAAAATAACTTCTTTGCTGTGATACAAGTCCTAGAACCTTATTTTAAAAGTCCAGCTTGTTTTTCTGAATTAACTAGTTCAGTTGTATAAAATTGCAGTGCCTTAAGGTATGAATTGTATCATTATTAGTGGGTCTTTTTAAAGAAACTCGTACAGATGTATCAAAAACAAACCAAAACCTTTCTGTTGCAGCTGTACAATGCCTATGTTGAGACTCAGGATCAGTTGCATATGGAGAAGCTGGAGAACAAGAGAATCAATAAATATTTGGATGAAATAGTGCAGGAAGTGGAAGCCAAAGCCCCAATTTTAAAACGTCAGCGTGAAGAATTTGAGCGTTCCCAAAAAGCTGTTGCAAGTCTGTCTGCAAAGCTTGAACAAGCTATGAAGGTCAGTGTGAAATAAAAGAGAGTGTATAATTTTGGAAAACTAATTTGTTTTCAAATCTTTAAAGCTAATTGCTGTTGTAAGTGTATGAAATGGATCTTTCAGTCAACTTTTATTTATGGGAAAAAGATGTATTGGACTTTCTGACTTGCAATTTCTGGAACTGTACGAAGTATTTTATAGAACCAATGTATTTTGTAGGGTTTTGTAGGGTGGCTTTTGATTCCAGAACACCTGGAGTTTCACCTTGGGAGTGTAACTTTAAGGAGAAATTTGGTTCCCCAGGCGTGTGTGCACATGCTGTTATCTCCCTGGAAAGGAATGTGTCCAGCTGAGGTGTGATGTTTGCTCCTGTTGATGTGCTTGCAGGAGATCCATCGCCTGCAGGACAGCGCTGACCAAGCCAACAAACACGCCTCCTTCTTCGAGAGAGAGAGCCAGAGGCTGGAAGTGCGAGTGAAGGATCTCTCCCAGCAGGTAGAATAAACATTGCTGTGCTTAAATGTGCTGTTTGCAGTTGGTGTATTCATGTGCTGCTGCATTTCAGATGTTTACTTGGAATTTGCATTCAGCCACAGTCATGGAGACTTTGGCTGTCCTGAGTACATTAAAGCTTCTCCTCAGGATAGCGTGGTACTTCTGCTTTCAAAACTGGAATAAGCTGAGCTGGATAGAAATGGTGCTGCTTTAGGATAATATTGTTAAGCATCTGACATGGAAAACTCATCTATATCATCTGTTTGTTAGATTGGACTGTCCTGTGATCTGTTCAGAGAACTGTACAGTTTATGTACTTCTGATACTGCCTTTTGTCAAGATATTTTTTTCTGTCATATAATGGTCTTACAAGGATTTATTGATTATAATTGTTTGTACATTGTAGGGAAAACCCCTTAATTTCCAAGTCCTTTTTTCCTAATATGTTGTTATTCAGAGCAAACTTTAGAGTTTGTGCAGGCCTTACACGAGGGCTGTTCTCTTTCAGATCTGTGTGCTGTTAATGGAACTGGAGGAAGCCAGAGGCAACCATGTGATCCGTGATGAAGCAGTGAGCTCTGCTGACATCAGCAGCTCCTCTGAAGTGATCACACAGCACCTGGTCTCCTACAGAAATATCCAAGAGCTTCAGCAGCAGAATCAGCGTCTCCTGGTGGCTCTTCGGGAGCTGGGGGAGGCAAAAGAAAAAGAGGAGCAAGAAACAACATCATCTAAGTAGGTCATCTCTTCCTTTTCATTAACTTTATATTAAGTAACAGGGATTCATTCCAGCATTTTTCACATTTTTACTTCTGGCTGTTACTAATTGTGTGCAGCACCTATGTAACTCGTAAAAGCAAGTTCTTATTAAGCTACAGGACCTTCAGGTTTCTATTGAAGTGGCTTTATAGCTTTATATCTTATAATGGGTCCTGTCGTCAAACCCTGAGGTAAAAATAATTATCAGTCTTCTAGTGACTGGTTACACACAACAGAGCTGTTTTTGAAAAAGATAAGCTTTTATTCCTGTTAGCTGAAGAAAAAACCTGCATGTGTGCATATCTAAATCACTGCTGGAAAGGCCACAGGTGTGAATTCTGTGTGGAAGGTTCTTAGCCTGACTCTCTGCTCATGCTACTGACACTTTTGAGGTTATTTACATGAATAGAATTTTGCTGTTTAGGAATGAGGCCTGCTTTCTTTGTCATCAGCAAATGGCAGCCCTAAAGGCCTGTCTCCTAGAACTTTGCAGGATTCTGTCATAGGTTCACAGAATCATTAGGTTTGGGAAAGATAAGCCAGGAATGAGTCCAAGCTATGCCCCAGATGTCACCAGTCCAGAGCACCAAGTGCCATATCCAGGCCTTCCTTTGACATCTCCAGGGATGGGGACTCCACCACCTCCCTGGGCAGCCCCTTCCAATGCTTAACAACCCCTTCTGTGAAAAAATTCTTCTTGATGTCCAGCTGGAACCTCCCCTGGCACAGCGTGAGGCCATTTCCTCATGTCCTGTCCCTGTTCCCTGGAAGCACAGCCCGACCTCCCCTGCCTGTCCCCTCTTGTCAGGGAGTTGTGCAGAGCCACAAGGAGCCCTGAGCCTCCTTTTCTCCAGGCTGAGCTCCTTTCCCAGCTCCCTCAGCCTCTCCTCGGGCTCCATCTTTGTTCTTTTCCCTGGACATGCACCAACCCCTCACCATCCTTGTGGAAGGAAGGGGCCCAGAACATCTGGACATGCCTGTGTGTGATGTTGAAGGCAGCTGCTGTTGTTTCAGGATCTCTGAGCTCCAGAGGCAGCTGGATGAGGCTGTCAGTGAGCTACAGCAGCTGCGGGAGTCACGGCAGCACCAGCTGCAGCTCGTGGAGTCCATCATCCGCCAGCGGGACATGTTCCGCATCCTGCTCACCCAGACCACGGGGGCCATCATTCCTCTGCAAGGTACCCAGGCTGCAGGGGCTGTATGATCTGCTGTGGCCAGCAGAAGTGTTGCTTTAAAACCCCCTTTACCTTCCTGTAGCTTCAGGCATGTTACCAGAGGAGATCTGTCTTACATCTACTCCAAAGCGCCCAAGTTTACCTCAGTCCATGGCAACTCCTGCTCCAGTGACCATGAATGAGTCTGTGGAGACTGTGGAAGCCAAGGCTGCTCTTAAGCAGGTACATTTTTCAGCAGACACTGCACAAAGCTGTCCCTATTTCTTTTTACTTGCTTCTGGTAAGCACTTTTATGTCTGTTCTTTGCTGCAGTTGCAGGAAGTTTTTGAGAACTATAAAAAGGAAAAGGCAGAGAACGACAAGCTTCTGAATGAACAGAATGAAAAGCTTCAGGAACAGGTCACAGACCTGAGGTCACAAAATGCCAAGATATCCACACAGCTGGAATTTGCCTCCAAACGGTAATTCAGCTACATAATATCATTGCCTTACTTGTTCTCTGGCTGCTTGATATTGTTGGCTCACTTAAACATTGATACTGTTTATTCTGTGTACCAACACAAAGAAAATAGTGCAGGTGGGATCAAGAGCAGAAGCTGCAGTTGAGTGAGGCACATAGGTGCAAATTGAAGCATAAAACCATGAAACACACAGCTGTGTGCATGCCCCTGTTGAGTTGGATGGTGCAGAGTGCAGACTTGCTGTGCTGTGTTCCCTGGAAGGTACGAGATGCTGCAGGATAACGTGGAAGGCTATCGCCGCGAAATCACCTCCCTGCACGAGAGAACCCAGAAGCTCACAGCCACCACCCAAAAGCAGGAGCAGATCATTAACACCATGACTCAGGACCTGAGGGGAGCTAATGAAAAACTGGCAGTGGCAGAGGTCAGTAACACTGTGTGGCACTGTGGGATATTCCAAGGTAGCACAAGAGTTTTCCTTATGGTTATCCTGAAATGTCCCAAGTGAAGAGTGGAGATGTAAGAACATTCCAAGGTATGCCAGTTTGCAGGGAATGTAGAATGTCCAGAAGTTCTGTTCTTACTATCTTTGGCTTAATTCACATGGATTTTAAAATGATACTAAATGTAGTGTATGGATTTGGGATTGACAACGAAGTTTTTATTATTTGCTGTCTTAAAGGTAAGAGCAGAAAACTTGAAAAAAGAGAAGGATATCCTGAAGATGTCAGATGTGCGCCTGACTCAGCAACGTGACTCTCTGCTGGTTGAACAAAGAGGACAGAACTTGCTGCTCACCAATTTGAGAACAATTCAGGTATGTGGTGCTGTTCTTATGCCCAGGTTGGGTCTGTCTGTCAGGCTTTTCAATAAATACCAATGAAAGTCAAATAAAAGACTCGTAGGATTGGGTCTTGACATGGATTTTTGTGGTTACAAATCAACACAATATAAAATACTTCAGTAACTTGTTTTAGCAAGTTTGAGATTCCTGTCCTACATTATGATAGTCTGTTATTTACCTGGGCAAAGTCCTGAGAATTCTGAGTTGATGAGAAGGATTTTCACAGTGAAATGGAAACAAAACACATGAACCAAAGTGAAAGGAAAAAGTTCGTAATGGTCATTTTTATAATAGCAAAATTTAACAATGCCTACCATGTAGTTGATTTAGCTGTTATGTTTACTTTTATACATTTATGTAATTTATTATAATGTGTATTGACTCTTAGAATGTATTTAAGGAAGCTTATTTTATCATGTGACTGAATTCTGTTTCCCTAGTAGATCTTTTGGAGGTTTTTTAGTTCATGGCATTAGACTGCATGGATAGTAGATTTTCTTCTAATAATATTTATTGTATTAACATTATTAATAAAACCTTTCAAAGCTAAGTCAAACACTGTAAACACTACTTTTCATCATTTTCTGTACCTACCTATTATTTAATTATTCTTGGGGTGGGAGAAGTGTTGTGACAACTCTGTATGGAGTGCTGCAGTAATTCAGAAGAAAATGAGGTGTGTTGTAAACAAAATGCATTGTGCTCTTTTCTCAGGGAATACTTGAGAGATCTGAGACAGAAACGAAGCAGAGGCTCAATAATCAGATAGAAAAGCTGGAACGTGAGATATCTCAGCTGAAGAAGAAGCTGGAAAGTGAGGTGGAACAAAGACATTCCCTTACCAAGAATCAGGAGGTGAGTGGAAATGTGCTGCACTTGTTTGGAGGAACAAAGCCCCAGGTGCTTCTGCCAGGGTGCAGCGTGTTCTTCTCCACACCTGACACACAAAACCACACTTGGGCTCTGTGCCCTTTGGGAATAATTGCAGACTGAAGAACCCTGTGCTTGCAGGTTCATATCCTGGACCTGAAGAGGCAGCTGGAGACAGAGAGCAGCCGTCACATGAACACAAAGGAGCTCCTGAAGAACGCCCAGAAGGAGAGTGCCATGCTGAAACAGCAGCTGAACAACACTGAGGCCCAGCTCACATCCCAGTCCTCACAAAGGCCTCCAGGGAAAGGTGAAATCTTCCTCTACTGTTAAATTCTCTCTATGCTAAACATTGCCATCTGCAGAATGGTAAAATTCATGGTCCATAATAATTAGAATTGGGACAACAGTACACTAAAAAATAAACCACTTTGTTACTGCAATCACATATTCAGACAGATGATAACCAGCATGATTTGTTAATGTAAAATTCACATCCAAGCAGCCTTTGACAAAGGGGAAAAATAAGGCAAAATGTCTTAAAGGATTCCTTTTATTTTTATTTGGAGGAGCTTAAGTGTATTAGATTACATAGTTTTAAATAGATTTAGGGAAGCTTTGTGAAAGTAATTGTTTTTATCATGTTATCCTAAAATTACTTCCATTTTCAAGAGAATAGTGGGTTTAAAACTAAATTAAACTTCATTTAATCAATGTGTTCCAATACTGCAGGTCAGCCTAGTACCAATGAAGATGTGGATGATCTTGTAAGTCGGCTGAGACAAGCTGAGGAGCAAGTCAATGACCTGAGAGAGAGGCTCAAAACTAGTTCCAGTAATGTGGAGCAGTACAGGGCCATGGTTCTTAGTCTGGAGGAATCCCTCAATAAGGAAAAACAAGTAAGTAATTAATTACTTATTTACTTTAATTGTTTTTTAGAGCAAAAAATTTATTGCTGTTTGTAATTTTCCACATTTTCAGTGGTGTTGTTCTAAATTAGATGCTGAGAATACCTATTCTGGCTTTAAATCGTTAATAAAATTCCAGTTTTGTATCAGAATAATGTATTTAACTGGATAAAAAGTAGATCTCATGATGAATTTTAATGAAGGTGACAGAGGAAGTTCGTACAACAGTTGAAGCTCGTCTGAAGGAGTCTTCAGAATATCAGGCACATCTGGAAAAGAAATTGATGGAGTCAGAGAAAGAGAAACAAGAACTGCAGGAGGAGAAACGTAAAGCTGTGGAGAACATGGAACAGCAGGTATGCACTGACCCCCCTGAGAGCCTCCAGGAATTCACAAAGCTTCCTCAGCCTCACTTGGGTCTCACGGTGTAGCCATGCCCTGAACCAGGTCTTTTAGAGTGAAAAATTTAGAGTATCTCAATTTTAATACTAATTTTAATCTATAAATAATAAAATAATCACTATTATGAATGACTGTGTTCAGTACTCTGCAAGTACTTTGGCACTTAGGCCTTGGTTTGTTCTTACTTTGTTTTTGTTGTTCCCCTGTCACTGCAGCTTTCAGAACTGAAGAAGAGTCTGTCAGCTGTGCAGTCAGAAGTTCAGGAAGCTCTTCAGAGAGCCAGCACAGCTCTGAATAATGAACAACAGGCCAGGAGGGACTGTCAGGAGCAAGTATGTTTGTGGTGTTTGCCTATTTTAGCCAGGGTCAGCAAAATTCCTGATAGCTTTCAGTTGAACTCAAAACAAAATTTGTTACTCAGGGACTGCTGGAGGCAGGAAGAAGTGCTGGGGGAGCGTATTCTCTATTTTGGGAGCAGCTGCTTATTGAATGCAATAGATTTCTGTTTCTAAGGTCTGTTTCATTATGTAAAAAGATTCATTTGGGAATGTAATTAACTGGTTTTAATGAATTGCTGCCTCTGTGCCCTAAGGGAGGAGCTGAAAATTCTCCCAACGAGACAATGGGGAAAGTACTTTTCTAACCCAAAAGATAATTGTCATTTTTATGACTGTGGGCCAGTGTGATATTTAGCAGCAGCTGAGAAGATTGTCTTGTTACCAGCTATTTTTTAAGGGGAATTTACTTTTCTGCAGATGAGAATTCCAGCAGCACTAATTGGTGTCAAGGGTGTTGAAAATCTTTTTGCTGTTTAATCCAACCCCAAATGTAGTAGATGGGCATTTCCATGTTTCCTGTGCTTGAGAATAGCAGAGGATTTGGGCAGTGGTTTTCTTTTTGCTTTGTGGTCACTTGATTTTTTCTCTTTGTACACGTCAAGCATACAAAATAAGGGTGGCAGAGTTAATTTCTTGTGGTTTTGTGCAGGCAATGATGGCTTCTGAAGCTCAGAACAAATATGAGCGGGAATTGATGCTCCATGCAGCTGATGTGGAGGCACTGCAGGCCATCAAAGAGCAAGTGGCCAAGAACACAGCGGTGAGGCAGCAGCTGGAGGAGGCTGCTCAGAAAGCAGAGTCTGAGCTCTTGGAATCCAAAGCCTCCTGGGAAGAGAGAGAGAGAATGATCAAGGTGTGATGATGGTTTTTGTTGTGTCAGTGGATTTTTTTTCAGTTCCCAGAAATTCAACCACAGAAATCACAGTCGGTGAATGATTTTGTTGTAGGATGAAGCTTCAAAGCTTGCATCCCGCTGTGAGGATCTGGAAAAACAAAACCGATTGTTACACGAGCAGCTGGAGAGCATGAGCAATAAGATGGTGACATCCATGAAAGAAGCCATCCCAACTGCAGCAAATGTTTCTCTTAGTGAGGAAGGCAAATCCCAGGAACAGATCTTGGAAATTCTTAGGTAACCTTAGCTCTGGGTTCCTTCTCCTGGGGGTTATAAATTAGATTTGAACTTCAATAGTTCTGTATTACTTTACACTTGAAGGATAATGTTAAAATCCAAGTGCATTTTTTGCTGGTGGGAGGTGGGTGTACTACATAAGGATGGTGTGATGTGGTGTTGAACTCCTCCCTGCAGGTTCATCCGTCGGGAGAAGGAGATTGCAGAGACCAGGTTCGAGGTGGCGCAGGTGGAGAGCCTGCGGTACCGCCAGAGAGTGGAGCACCTGGAGAGGGAGCTCCAGGAGCTGCAGGACAGCCTCAATGCTGAGAGGGAGAAGGTGCAGGTATGGCTGGGGGTTAATGCTTAGGATTTCAACAAGTACAGGGCTGTTCTGGGATTGCCTGTGCCCAAAAATGAATTTTTGAAAGGATTTGGGTGGTTTTTTAACTGGGATTGCTTATAAGGAGTATCTTGGTTTGAGTCTTGTGAGAGAGTGTGGCAATTCCAAAATCTCATAATTAGGGAAAATAAAGATAATTTATCTTATCCTATCTCCTGCTTCCCATTGCTTTGAACGTACATGTGAGATAATGGATGCCATGACAGCTTTCCAAGGTGGTGTTACAGCAGATCCAGGTGGAGTATATGTACATGTGCAAGCAAAACAAATGAGCTGAGTTGACTCTTTCCACAGGTAACAGCAAAAACCATTGCACAGCATGAAGAACTAATGAAGAAAACTGAGACCATGAACATACTCATAGAAACCAACAAGATGTTAAGGGAGGAGAAGGAGAGGCTGGAGCAAGAGCTACAGCAGATACAAGCAAAGGTTAGTACTGAGCTTCACAAAAACCTTTCAGATATTCAGAGTATGAATTAAATGTCAGGATATACCATTGCTAATTACAGTAAATACAGGGTTTACATTTCTGTGCTCTCTCAGGTACGCAAGCTCGAGGCAGACATCCTGCCCCTGCAAGAGTCCAATGCTGAGCTCAGTGAGAAGAGTGGGATGCTGCAGGCAGAGAAAAAGCTCTTGGAAGAGGATGTTAAACGCTGGAAAGCCCGAACTCAGGTGGGGAAATGCCTCCTTTCAAAGAACATAATGTGGAAAAAAAGGCCCACCAGTCAGACAACTAAAAAAAGTGCTCAATTTTCTTACAAAGAACAAAAACCTAAGAAATATGTTTGAATTATAAAACATTGTTCACACAGCTTCAAAGTTGACTATTCCATATCAAAATGCAAAAGCAGTGGCTCTAATTCAAAGAGATTTTCTAGGTGTAAGTGTGTAATTATTTTACAAAAAATGCCCCTATTTTCTTCCCCTTTCAGCACTTACTGAGCCAGCAGAAGGACACTGATCTCGAAGAGTATCGAAAGCTGCTCTCTGAGAGGGAGGCAAATGCCAAGCGTGTCCAACAGATGAGTGAAGAAACAGGCAGGCTTAAAGCAGAAGTTGCCAGGTGTGGTATTGGTCAATTTGTAAAAGGTTTTGTGCAAAGCAAAATAATTCTGATTGTAGCTGTATCTGGAAGTGTAATTTCTTAAGTGTCTCCATGTAACTGTGCAATTTCTGGTATTCTTTCTGTGGCTTGATAACAAGCAGGTAAGGTGAAGAAGTAATATATTGTAGAATAATTCCTAATTCTGTATTGCAAAATCCTTGAAAACATAATCCACTACAGATAATGCCTGTAATGTTACATAAATAAGGGATATTGAAATGTATATACATTTTCAAGGATCTCATTTGCATCTCCCTCTGACGTCTTGTCATTTAGAACTAATGCATCCTTGACTACAAGCCAGAATCTTGTTCAGAGCCTGAAGGATGAAGTAACTAAAATAAGAACAGAAAAGGACACTTTGCAGAAAGAACTGGATGCTAAAGTGGCTGACATACAGGAAAAAGTGAAAACTATAACACAGGTCAAGAAGATTGGTCGCAGGTACAAGACTCAGTATGAGGAGCTGAAAGCACAGCATGACAAGGTAGATAGACCTGAAATGGAGCATTCCTTAGAGCTCCTGGGGTTTGCCCAGAACTCTTAAACCAAGCACTTGGCACACAAAAGCATCTTGTGAAAGTGATGACATTGTGCTCAGACAGTGCCCTTCAGCCTTGTACCCCTCAATGCCTTTCAGATGGTTGCTGAAGCGTCAACTCTGCCCTTGACAGAGCCACAAGAAGACCAAGTTTCTGCCCAGGAAGTACAAGAGCTAAAAGACACTCTCAGTCAAGCTGAAGTGAAGACAAAGAATTTGGAGACACAGGTTGAGAGCTTACAAAAGGTAAGAACAGTGAGTAGTTTCAGAATACTGTTCTCCGCTGCAGTCCTAAGTGTGTAACAGTGAAGAATGGAGGATGTTTTAATGTGTGTCACAGAAATATGGGAAATGACCAATTGTGTCTCTGCTTTCTTGGGAAAGAGGGATCTTAAGCTTGGTGCAAATCCTGTGTCTAGAGTGTCTCACGTTATTTCCTGGAATAAGTGGGAAAGAGAATGCTGCTCTCCAGCTCTTGCATTCAGAGAGGAGTGAACTCCTGTTGATAAGAAGCCTTTTAACCTTAATCCAGTGGCCAGCTAATACCAGCTCCTTGGCCCTGCATTTGCCAAAGTAGTTCGTTGTGGCCAACAATTGCAACCTTTCTCTCTCCCTAGACAATAACAGACAAGGAAACTGAAGTTAGAAATCTCCAGGAGCAGATAATGCAGCTACAGGCAGAACTGGCCCGTTTCCATCAAGATCTACAAGAGAAGACAACACAGGAAGAACAGCTCAGGCAACAGATCACTGAGAAGGAGGAGAAAACGAGGAAGACCTTGCTTGCAGCCAAGCAGAAAATTGCACAGTTAGCTGGTATTGTAATTCTTCTTTTGTGTCCTTAAAGATTTTCTACTATTTCTATGGAAAAACCTTTAGACACGGTGCTTGAAAAATATGGCCTGCTTCATATTTTACTGAGAAGTGTTTTCTAGACTAAATGCTACAGGGATTGCTCTAAAGTTTAAAATTTAATTCCTCCAGGGGATAAGTACATAAGTAACTGCACACTGGACATAGAAAAAGTTTTGTTTACTTTTGGCCAGTCAACATGATAACCCCCATTTTTTGATCCTTCTGTTGATTAGAGCAGATTTGCCCTACTAACAGCTCAGGTATTTCTCCCCTTCCCTAAATGTACAGGTGCAAACCACATTGTCTCTTTTGGTTTTAAATGTCACTGAGAAGAATGATGGTGTAAGAGATTGCTGAAAACATCTTGTTCTTTTGGAACTACTTCTTTAAGTTTTTCTTTATCTTTATTTATTACATATTTTTCTATTTTTTACGTTGCAATTAAAAAGAAAAACGGTCATATTGCCTCCCAGATTTCCTTTTACAGCTTAACATTTTTAGGATTTCAGAATCCTTCAGTGACCTGGTAAAACACCCAGGTGTTTGTTCAGCGTGCAGATTCAGCAAGGCCGGACCCTTTTCTGTTCCACCAGGTACAAAAGAGCAGCTCACCAAGGAAAATGAGGAGTGGAAGCAGAAGAGCAGCTCCCTGGAGGAGCAGAAGACGGAGCTGGAGGTGCGGATGAGCGCGCTGAAGTCGCAGTACGAGGGCCGGATCTGCCGCCTGGAGAGGGAGCTCCGCGAGCAGCAGGAGCGGCACCACGAGCAGCGGGATGAGCCCCCAGAGTCCACAAACAAGGTACAGAATGTACACGGTCCTGCACAGCAGCCAGGCCACCATGCCCTGCTCTTGGAAATACACAGGTTGGCTTTAGTAAGGATTCAGAGCTTAATTTACATTTCCCGCCCTAATCAGAATTCCCAGTGCCAACAAGCAGGCAGTTCTACCCTTCACTGTGAATCAGCTAAGGAGCTGTTCACCCTCTGCCCTCTATTTTTGTATTTTACTCATGCATTCAGTGTAATGGGTTCATGTCTCAAAGCTTCAGAAAACACCTGAGCAGTTACCAAATTGTTTTCCAGCCTTGGTATGGCTGGTATGATTTGGTTTGGGGAATGTGCCATAATTACAGAGTCTGCTCAGGTGAATACCCACAAGCATTTCTCTCACAGACTTGTTAGCATAGTGCTGAAGTGTTTTCCATGTTGCCTGCTCTGTTTCATGTGTACATGACATGATATTTCTGGTTTTTACCTAATAGGTCCCAGAACAGCAGAGGCAAATCTCACTCAAGTCTACTCCAGCTTCAGGTGAAAGAGGAATGTGAGTTCAAGGGTTTCTGTGGTTGATACTTCTTGGGTTTATCATTATGTAGTTTCTCTTATTTCTAGCAAACCACTGACTTTTCATATTTTTTCTTAAACAGCTGCAAAGATGCTGACTGATAATATATTCCTCCTCTTTTCTCAGCTATGTCTAATCAATAGAGCTTTTAAGCTGTAAACTGGTGTATTAACCAGCAGAAACATGGTGTCTGGGAAACATGGAAGAGATTTTTGAAATGTTTTCAGACTTCAAGGTTTTTGAAGTTGCATAATTTTGATTGTTAACTTTAATCCTTTTGGTTTTGGGAAGGATCTTCCTTGTGCAAAAATGATAAATGGACTGAACAGATAACTCTAAGGACAGATAAAGCAGTCATTTGCCTAAGCTCTGAAATGGGAAGTATTGCTGTACTACTGAGCTGGGATAACAAACTCTGTCTCAGCTGTTATGAATGCATCCTTTAGACAGCAAGACTTTCAAAAATGTCTCCTAAAATTTGGCTGCCCCTTGTCTCAGCCACAAGATGATGTTATTCTGTATTGAGTGACTCAGTTTTGATGTAAGATGTGTTACTCCCTGTAACAAAGTCCCAGCACAGTCAACAGTAGGAAATTTTGATCTGTTACTAGATTCCCACCTGATTGCTTTGGAAGAGACCTGTTCAGTTCTCTAAGCTGGATAAAATGCTATTGATGGCATAATGTGTCTCTCTTATTTCAACTATAAAAAGTTTGGAAGACAAATCCTTTTGCTGTTGTCAGGCTTTTAAATTTAAAAGCTTTTAAAAATAGCTTTCTGGCTATGAGAATACATTTGTTTGCTTTTTTTAAAATCTGCTTTCTGTACCATAATGAAACCAATCTCCTGTTTTTCAGTGCCAGCACTTCAGATCCCCCAACAGCAAACATTAAACCAACTCCTGTCGTGTCAACTCCCAGTAAAGTGACTGCTGCTGCAATAGCTGGCAATAAGTCTACTCCAAGAGCCAGCATCCGTCCAATGGTGACTCCTGCCACCGTCACCAATCCCACCAATACCCCCACGGCCACAGTTATGCCAACAACACAGGTGGAGACTCAGGAAGGTGAGCTTTTTAGTGTAGTATGAGGATCCTCAGTGCTCAGAAGTGCCATCTTTGCCTTGGCATGTTGGTGGCAGTCAGTTTGGAAGGGCCTCAGGCAGTGTTATTGTCCCTGCATCTCTTGGACTGTTGCACTGCCATGACCATTCTACTTGCAGCAAAGTTCATGGTTCCTCAGCCAGAGGTGTGCATAACATTAATTCATTTGCAGAACACTGAATGTGCTTGTTCAGGCCATCCTGGGAGGGAGAATTGAGCTGTGCTGGGTGAATGCAGGCCCTGACTGTGCTGCTGTTTGCCTTGCAGCCATGCAGTCGGAAGGACCCGTGGAGCACGTGCCAGTGTTCGGCAGCGCCAGCGGCTCCGTGCGCTCCACCAGCCCCAACGTGCAGACATCCCTGCCCCAGCCCATCCTGACTGTGCAGCAGCAGACACAGGCCACTGCCTTCGTGCAGCCCACGCAGCAGAGCCACGCTCAGATCGAGCCTGCAGCTCAGGAGCCGGCCCCTGCCATCGTGGAGGTGGTGCAGAGCTCCCAGATAGAGAGGCCCTCCACCTCCACAGCTGTGTTTGGCACAGGTTGGTGTCATTTTGTAGCCCTGCCTTGCTCAACAGTTCCTTGTAATTAGCTCCAGTTGGACCCTTGGCCAACCAGGCCTCCCTTAGTTTATTGTACATTTTAAGAACTTCTGATGTTAGGTTTCCTTCATGAACTGTCAGAAATGGTGCCTCTGAAATGCTGTTGGCACTGCATTCCTTAAAGTAGAAAGAAAATAAAATTTTGTGTTTGTCTCTTCCAGAGCAGCTTTGGAGTTTAATAAGTTAAACCTTGCTGGTTCTGTTTCCTTGGCACTGTAACCAAGGTTAATTTTAGGAGCCATGAGGAAGCTACTTAAGCTTGAATTTAAAATATAGGAAGTACTCTAAAGGTACTCACTGTAATACACTGTTGCACATCTGTTTGTCCTACACAGTGTAAATAGAATATTTGTTCCCCCCAAAAATTTCTGCAAACTGTTGGGGTTCTCTTTTTCCAGCAGATACTCTCAAAAATTTTGGATGTATTTGTCCAAAGCAGAGATGTTGGAAGAAATATTTGGGTTGCACCCCAAGGCTTATACTTAGGGTCAGTTAAGTTGTGAATAAAGGCCTGAGAGCTTAAGACTTGTAACTAAAGGGGTTGATGTTTTCCTGCCTAGGAAAATGGCACAGCTCAGTGCAATTCTGATTGTTAGTTGTCATTCAGTGCAAAAAGGGAGGTGATCTTCAGAGAAAAATACCAAACCCTTTGATTTCTGGTTTGTATATGTGTTCTGAAAATAACTGAGAGGTCTTTGAAGTTTCAGCCACCCCCAGTTCCTCACTGTCTAAACGCTCCCGAGAGGAAGAGGAGGACAACACTGTGGAGAACTCAGACCAGATCTCTGAGGAAACAGTGGATGCACCTACTTCAAAGAAACTGAGAATCATGCAGAGAGTTGGGCCTGAGGTTTGCACAAAAATAAACTGCTACTACTTTATCTGTCCCTTTTTATTATTTGAATGGGAATTAAAAATGATAAAAGAATTGCTAAGGAAGGGGAAGAAAATGTTGGCCATAATCTTTGTGGGAAAAGATAATTTTTATTGAAGAATTAAAAAATAAACCTCAAACATGTTTAGTGCTAATGATGTTTTAAATGAGAAAAATGTTTGTTCTACCAGGAGGAAGTGACAGCAGAAGAGAGCACTGATGGAGAGGTGGAGGCACAAACGTACAATCAAGACTCACAAGATTCCATTGGAGAAGTAAGCATATTTGAAGAGCAGAAACAGCCATCTGCCCCCCAAACTCTCAGTGTATTTAGCAGTGAAATCTCAAATGGAATCCTGCAGGTTTCCCATGGAAATCACTTAAAGTGTTTTAAAGTTCAGACTTGAGCTATCAGTCCCTGACAGTCACCTGTCACATTCTCCTTTGTCCTCTGCTCTGGTCAGTTTTTAAGGAGCAGCAATAAGTGTCCTCTAAGCACCAGAGTCTGGTTCTCTTGCTGTTGCAGATGGTGCATTGAGTTTTGTTTGTTCTGGTGATTGCCTTTGGTCTTTGGCAGGGTGTGACACAGGGGGAGTACGCGGCCATGGAGGACGGCGAGGAGACTTCCCAGTCTATCCCAATAGATCTGGGATCCCTTCAGTCAGACCAACAAAACACTTCTTCATCTCAGGATGGCCAGTCCAAGAGAGATGATGTGATTGTAATTGACAGTGATGATGAAGATGATGACGATGAAGAAAATGAAGGGGAGCAGGAAGTATGTATATCATGGAATTCCTTTGTGATTTTGTCTTTCTTCAGATGTAAAACTCACCAGGCAGGACTAGTTTAATCAAAATATTTTTGACTGAGTAAATGGTCTGTATTTGTGTTGCCTGAACTTGTAGTGTTTTAAAGCTACCTGCCAATTCACCTTGAGTTTTTCTTTTACCTTCCTTTGTCTGAGCCCTCAGGCTTTTCCATCTTCTTTCCTACCCTTGTCCTGTTGAAGAGGGAGAGAGAGAGTGGCTGGGTGGGTGTTGATCTGTGCACCACATCCAGCCTATTCCACTCCCTTTTCTGCATTTCCATAAGGCTCTTTTATTGTCTCATCACAGGATTATGATGATGAGGAAGAGGAGGACGAGGATGATGATGAAGACACAGGGATGGGAGATGAGGGTGATGACAGTAATGAAGGAACTGGTAGTGCTGATGGCAATGATGGGTATGAAGCAGATGATGCTGAGGTGAGATTTGTACCTCTCTTTTATAGCCTGTTGACTTTCTTGCAACAAATCAGTGCTGTAATGCACAGATGTGAATGCTTGGAAGAGAAAATCTTGGGATGAATTCATCCTCAAAAGTTGAGACTGATACTGGGTGGTGGTAATTTCCTATAACTGGTGTTTCCACAAGAAAAATCAACTTGAAATGTTTAAGGGCTGAATGAAAATACAATGTACAGGAGCCAGCAGCAAATGCTGTAGTTGCAAAGCTGGTGAGGCTTTTGAAGAGCTGGATATTTCACTGTCTGTTATTAAATAATGGTGGCTACATTGTTCAGGTGTGCACAGGTACTCAGAACTTCTGAAATCTCATACAGTTCAATATATTTACCTAATACTGTACATACAGAAATCCTTTAAGATTGTCACACATTTGACTTTGCTTGCTTTCTGAATACTTTTGTACTGCTTTTGTATTCTTTTTACAACCTATAATTTGTTTAGTCATACTCTGCTTATATGGGATTTTAGGGTGCTGATGGTACAGATCCTGGAACTGAGACTGAAGAGAGCATGGGAGGAGCTGAAAGCAACCAGAGGGCAGCAGATTCCCAAAACAGTGGTACAGTTATTCCATGTTTCTTCACAGTCTGTGTATGTAGAAGCTATTTGCCATATATTAAAATCTGCACTTAAAAGTAAAAATGTAAGTGAAATGCTAAAGGCCATTTATCCTAAATTCTTTTGAAAATCCTGCAAGCTCTGGTTGCTGTGGAAACTTAATGCCTCAGTGGATTAATCTGTCTCTAAATCAGCACCTGAATAATTATTATTTTGTTTCAGTGCTGGTGTTGTAGCTGGCAGGAATCCTCAATAACAATACTGGGCTGTCCCCCAGCTTGCAAGGGAAAAATGTGTTATTGCGTGGCAGAATTGGAAGATGTGCCTTCATGTTTTCAGCTTGGTTCCTGGGGTTTTCCCCCTGTGTTTGTGTTGTAGGGGAAGGGAGCACAAGCGCTGCAGAGTCCACGTTTCCCCACGAGAGCCGGAGGGAGCAGCAGCCGTCATCAGCATCCGAGCGCCAGGGCCCGCGGCCCCCGCAGTCCCCACGGAGACCCCCGCACCCCCTGCCCCCACGGCTCACCATCCACGCCCCTCCCCAGGAGCTGGGGCCCCCAGTGCAGGTACAGACCAGCTCCAGCACCTCGGAAGACTTGGAAAAAAAAGACGTTGTATGAGTTCTTATAAATAAAATCCATTGGGAAAAATGTTGCCAGGTGTTTGGCATCGTGGAAATGGGTAGCTGAGCAGAGATTTAGTGTGTGCCATCCTGCACATGATGGCTGGGCAGGGAACAGACAAATCCATCCCCAGTGCCTCGCTGTTTTACATCTTGGAATTCTTATTATACTATACCAGTGCTAGGTCAGTCAGTGGCTGATGGTATTTCCACTCAGAAAGCTTCCTCTTTTGGGGGTGCGACACTTCCTGGGTTTCTTGGGCCTGTCCTTTATGCAGGGCTTGGACTTGATGGTCCTTGTGGGTCCTTCCAAGCTCAGGATATTCTGTGATTCTGTGATGATTGCTACACTTACTCATTTAGCTGCTATCCTTGGCTCTGACTGAACACCAGTACGTTGTGAGAATTCCAGGATCACATTCACATCACCTCCCTCTTTTCTTTCCCATAAAGAGGATCCAGATGACTCGGAGACAGTCGGTGGGACGAGGACTTCAGCTGACCCCTGGGATAGGTGGAATGGTGAGTGGATCAGAATCTACTACTGAAGATCTGCTTTGAGGGAACATCCCTAACTCTTGGGGTTTGGTTTTGTTTTTCAAGAAGCCTGGCTGCTGACTTCAGGGGAGGGATGGTTTCTGTAGTTGCAGAAAATATCTTGTTCCTGTTAATTCCTGTATTAATGGAAGGCAAAGACTAGAAAGCTAGGAAACATAAGGCTTCAAAAGAGGCTCAATTGGTTCAGTCTGTGATTTTATTTACTTGTTTTTAGAGTCAGTCAAAGTGGCTGTGTTGCTGGAAAAAATAACACTAAGTTCAGCCTCATCCTGAAGGAACAAGGCTCATTTATGCTGTCTCCATCAGCTAATTTATTTTGAACCCTTTATTCAGCTGTATTTGGCAGAACAAATACAGGTTCAGCAAGAGAAAAGAGAGAGACTTATTAAAGTACCTTTTGTGAGATCAAAGGCATCAACTTTAGAGATCTGAAATTAAACAAGAATTTTGTTACAGCTAAATCTGACTTTGTTTTGCTGGACTATGTGAAAAAAATCAACCTTTAACTCAGCTGGTAAAAACTGGAAATACATTGTAGGCTCTCATATCAGTCTCTTTTTTCCCAGCAGCAGCACTTCTTTGATGATGAGGACAGAACAGTTCCAAGCACACCAACTCTTGTAGTTCCACATCGTACTGATGGATTTGCAGAAGCCATTCAGTAAGTAGATGTGAAAAGAAAAAGGGGGAAAAAAAGGCTATTCTCTATTCTTTATTCTATTTCTTACTATTTTTCAGTGAAATGAAAACAAATTTAAATTAAGTGAACTTGATTGGAGTAACGTGCTAGGTAGTAGGATAGATAACTGCATGTGCAGATAAGTAATTATTATGGGAATTGTGTGTCATATAACTGATCAGTAAATTAGGAAGTGAATATTCTCCAGTGTATTGTAACCTGGTGATTTAAGAAGAGATTAAACAAACAAAAAAAGTTCTATCCAATTTCCTTCTTCTTCCTCCCTCCCCATTAATATCGCCAATGAAAGTAGGAAAAGTTACCTCTGGTTTTACTTTTGGAATGTTCTGGATATGTCCAGCAGTCCACTTAAAATTGTGAGAGTTCATAGACTGGGTAAGTAAAGAATATTCTCTTCAGGACTGTTGTACTGATTTTGAACGCATTCCTAATAATTTGAGAAGCTAATTGCTGTTTATTTAGCAGTAGCTCAGCTGATTTTTATGGTCAGTATTAGCTCATTTTGTCCTGATCTTTGGGGAAGTTGCAGAATTCCTTAAGTCTGTGTTTTGCCAGTTCCCCCCAGGTAGCTGGAGTTCCTCGGTTCAGATTTGGGCCCCCTGAAGATATGCCACAAACCAGCTCCAGTCACTCTGATCTTGGGCAGCTGGCATCACAAGGAGGTAAAGCAGTTCTGGGCTCTCTTTTCCATGGGTCTTTAAGTGAAAAAGAGAGAATTCAGTCAACAAAACACAATTCTGGTTCAGGAAATTGTTGAAGTGTGGAAATGTGAAACTCTTAAATTGTCAACAGAGAGAGAATAACAGAAAGTGAGAAGGTGTTGTATTCAAGCTGCTACATTTCTAGTTATGTTAGGATTTTGAAACTAAATGAAATATTGAAGGAATGTTTTTTAACCTCAATTTTACTATTGGTTGTAGCTTCCCTGTAGTGAAACAATAGGGGAAAACAGCAAAGGGAAAGAAATCTTTGGGCTATATTCTTATCTGCTCAGAGATGGCCGGGCTGTTGTTGTGTTTGTTGTTTGTCTGAATGTGTCCCTTTCCCTGGCATCCCTATTAGCATGGAACACAGGCTGTTATCTAAAGAAAGCTCACAGCAAAATAATGGCATAAGGCAAGGATGAAAGTTAAAAAAACAAGCAGTAATATTTTCACCAAGGTTTTATCTTCCAATAAATTATTATCAACTCTGACAGTAAGTCAAAACAAAATAACAAAAATCTGCTTAAATACGAGTGACTGGATTTTATCAAGTGTCCAGAAGGAAGACAGCAGTTAATCCTTATTTGAATGGCTTGTCACTGGAACTCTGTGTTGCAGGTTTAGGGATGTATGAAACCCCACTGTTCCTTGCCCACGAAGAGGAATCAGGGGGTCGCAGTGTCCCCACAACACCGTTACAAGTGGCAGCACCAGGTAAGCAGCAGAGTTTGCAGAGCGAAGCAGGGAGTGATTCCCCATGGTGGGTGCAGCGCTGCTGCTCCTCAGGGGAGGCTGTCCCGAGCTGCCTGCCTGTGCCAGAGCTCTGTGGGCAGCCCCTGAGGCTGTGTGTGTGTGCTCCCCAGTGACGGTGTTCACAGAGAGCGCTTCAGCCGACGCCTCGGAGCACGCGTCCCAGTCCGTGCCCATGGTCACCACCTCCACCGGCAGCCTGTCCACCACCACCGAGCCCGGCGCCGGCGATGACGCCGACGAGGTCTTTGCAGAGGCGGAGTCTGAAGGGTAAACTGCTACTGCTCTGGTTCTCTGGCACTTCTGACACGTTCACTGTCACCCAGGGGAAGCTCAGACGGCGTCTTGTGAAGCTGTGAAGTGGTTTCATGCTCGCCAAATTCTGTTTGCTGAATTCAGGGCAGTGGTTTGAGTGTTTACTGTGGTTTTCCCTCTGTGAGATAGAACATAAAGAGACAAAACCTGTGATTTTCAGTCATTTTCATCGTTTAAAAATAATCTTTCATCAGTTCTTTAGGAGAGGTGTCTCTCTTAGAGTCCCATGAAGCAGGACAATCTGACTCTTCATCCAAAACCAATGATTTTCTGCTGATCTTCTCCTTGGGATTTAACGAAGCTAATATAAAAGCCACCAAAAAAAGTCTGTATTTTTTAAGAATGCAGAGATCTCTGCAGTAGTCAAATACTGATGGTAAAGGCACAGGTTGAAGGATGAGTTTGTAGAATAAACATGAAGGCACTCCTGTGTAATACAGAAAATCCCTCCTCATACAAAGCATACATGATTTAAGTCACCCAGTTAAGATAGCATTTGTGAAAAGGATGAAGCACACAGCTAGAATAAGCAGTTCTTACTGAATTTTGTAGACAAATAATTTTGTCTTTTGCTTTACAAGTGCACCTTTTAATATTTATAATAATTGCTATATTTCATATTATGATGAAGTAAAGATCTAAAAGGGGACAGATTATAATTTTATGCTATATTTTACTTTTGATTTTCATTGAATCTTTGTGTACCAAGACGGGGGGGAGGTTCTGGACCTTTTTCAAACTGTGCAAATACACTTACATGGTTTTCCTCCCCCTCCTTTCCTTCTAGCATTACTTCAGAAGCAGGTCTAGAAATCGATAGCCAGCAAGAAGAAGAATCTGTTCAAGCATCTGATGAGTCAGATCTTCCTTCAACTAGTCAGGATCCTCCTTCAAGTTCATCTGCAGGTACAGGACAATCACAATAACAATTTGTACCTTTTCATTAAGAGTAGGAATTCCTTTGTCCAGCATCATGGCTGGTAGTCAGGATACACAAAGTAACATACAACTCTTAAAATCACAGACTCATGGAATAGTTTTGGGTGGGAGGGATCTTAAAGCCCATCCAGTCCCACCCCTGCCATGGGCAGGGACACCTTCCACTGTCCCAGGCTGTTTCAAGCTTTGTCCAGCCTGGCCTTGGACACTTCCAGGGATCCAGGGGCAGCCACAGCTTCTCTGGGCACCCTGTGCTAGGGCCTGCCCACCCTCACAGGGGACAATTCCTTCCCAATATCCCATCTATCCCTGCCCTGTGTCCTGTCTGTACAGGCCATTGTCCCAAGTCCCTCTCCAGCTCTCCTGGAGCCCCTTTTTCACTGCAAAGGGCTCTAAGGTCTCCCCAGATTCTCTTAGAGCAAGATCATATTTTTATGCTTACAAATTCTTTGGTACTTTGGCAAACCATTTTTCTTTGTACCTCAGTGACTGGAGTAGGCCAAGTATCAATAACACTTCAAGGAGCAAACGTTACTGATACTTCAGTGATTTATCCAGTGGCATATTTGATGTCAGCTTTAAAAACATTTTTAATGAAATTGTGAAACAACAGTAAGTTAATCTCTATTGAGTTATCAAATAACCCCCTCGTATAGATAGCAAAAGAACTCCCAGACTTTTTTTGTTTTGAAGCTTTTATTGATATTAGAGGAGAGGTCAATGAAATAAGGAGGCACCTTCATCATTCTTAAGTAAAGCAAGCATAACACATACCAAAACATGTAAAGATGATGAGTGAGAAGCTGTCAGGCACAGCCCCCCTTTGTGCTCTGCCTCTCCCCACAGACACGAGCAGCACTCAGCCCAAGTCCCTGCGCCGTGTCCGCCTGCAGCCCCCGACGCTGAGGACGGGCGTGCGTGGCCGGCAGTTCAACAGGCAGAGGGGTAAGTGCTCCTGGCTGCTTCCAGCCAGGCTGCTGCAGGCACGGCTCCAGCCCTGCCCTCCTCTGGGCACCACCTCTGGAGCTTTAAGTGACAGAACAATGCTTGCTGTGCAGGCAGGGAGTGACACAGCAGCCAGGGTGAGTGACAGACCCTAAGAGCTCTGCTCTGGTTGAACATGTTAGGCTGAGCGGGTTTCAGACAGGCAAACATCCTTCTGCAGTGGCACCTGCCTCTTAGCAGTACAGTAAAGGGCATTAGATCTTATACTTCAAAGTTTTAAAGGAAGGTTTCAAAAGTCCTGTTAGGACAGCAGTTTAGAAACTTCTGGTTTTAGCATTAGAGGAATTTCCATTAATGGGTTCCAGTTATATCAATGTGTACTCATGGAAAAAAAAGCTTTATTGGAAGTATTAACAGGTTTTTTAGTGCAATAGAGTTAAGCCATGACAAGAAATTATTTTTGCAACTTCTGTATTAAGAAAAAGCTTTAGATGGATTTTATTCTGTTTTGCATTGTTTTAACATTGTAGAAGACTCAATATTAGCATTGAAATATAGATTAGCTGGTATTTTAAGGGGAAAAAATAAGGAGGTGGGACCTAGGGTAGATCTTCTTCCATCTGTCACCATNGGTTTTAACATTGGAGAAGACTCAATATTGAACTATAGATTAGCTGGTATTTTAAGGGGAAAAATAAGGAGGTGGGACCTAGGGTAGATCTTCTTCCATCTGTCACCATTTACTAACTGATTTCAGATCATCAGTGGTAAGAATCCTCTGCTCATTGGTTTGGCTCAGGATCACAAGTCACTCCCAGCCTTTTGCATGACACAGGTGACACATGTATGTGTTACCAGCCTTTGGGGAGAGAGGAAAACTCGAACTGTATCAAAAAGGAGCTGCCCTGACAATTCCTTAGGGAAGGATGAAGTATCACCTGTGCAATGGTTGATTAAAAGGGTAAGAAGGACTTACACTAATGCACTTGTTTCCTTTCCCTGCACAGGTGTAACTCATGCCATGGGAGGCAGAGGAGGCCTGAACAGAGGAAACATTAGTTAAATGAAATGTAAAGTACTTCCAGCTGTGTATACAAAGTGCCAGTTTGCCTGTGGTTGCTTAGTGTAATGAAGCCAGAGCTTGAAGCAGCATTTCATACTTAGAGTTGTGTGCACACATTTCAATGTCTTTTATTAATAAAATTAGAAAAAACGTTGACATTCAATGGCATCTTGTTTTAAACTCCTCAGCTGCTCATCACTTGCTGGGACAGTTGTACCAGTCTTTGGATACAGTCTTTCCTGTGAGAGCAGTAACAGGTCTTGCTATTCTTTTGCCAATATCCAAACTGTAGTACCGATCTGAAAGGAAGAGAGGTCAGGATTAAATTCCAGAAAGTCCATTTAATACGTGGGAAGAATTCACAAATTCAAGCCTGCATTTTAATGTTTGCCTTTTTAATGTCACAGATTTTCCATTCCATGTGCATATAGGGAGCTGAGAGGCTCCAACAATAAATTTCTGTCCTCAGCTTTATTTTTCGGGGGTCCTTGGTTGCAGTAAGTTTTATAGCACTGCTAATAATTAAATCTGTCCCAAGAGCAGGAGCAGGGAAGAATGTTCTTGTATTGCTAGAACACAGAAATAGTCTTAAGAATTTGGAAATCAAACTACATCCAAAACAATCCTGCACTCACTACAGAAGTGGGAAGTCCATGGTCCCTGAGTGAACGGGCCTGAGAGGTTGATTCTTCCAAGGTGAGGAATTGGATCTTACTGACAGTGACTTTAATAGCCTGTATTTGGATATGACTTGTTGTTAAAGCTTCTTTTTTTTTTTTTTAATNGGACTTTAATAGCCTGTATTTGGGTATGGCTTGTTCTTAAAGCTTCTTTTTTTTTTAATGCAGAAAATTCTGAGGAATGCTTATATGGGATCCTGACTGGGGGAATGAGTCTACCTAATCTAGCATCATTAATTACTTTTTTGAGCTAAGTCCCGTGGTTCATCTCCCTCCTTTTTGTGTTTTGTCAGAAACATAGTTCCATATAAGCTATGGAAAAGCTTGCTGTGTAGTGATCCAAACACTTCAGTCCATCATTAACATAATCCTTCATTAAAATGCAATTTTTGTTACTTTACAAGGCTGAACTCCCTAGCAATGCATTCCCCAGTTGGCTGCTTTGCACCTCTGTGTTTCATTGCTGCACATTGTCCTGTAGAAACATCTCTTGATTATGGGCAACATTTTATTCTCAGGACTTTCTAGTAGTGCTGAAAGTAATACCACAAGTGATAACAGGAGCTTCTTTCTTCCCCACCCCCATGTCTTGTGAAATCCGTAGTGATGTACTTTAGCTTTACTTACTGTAAGAGAAGGCATAGTAATCGTAGCCATCGGGCTTGTTCTGGTTGGGCACAGAGAGAGTGGAGTGGACAACCCTGGGGAGCCCTCTCCAGTAGGTTTGCATTTGGATTTCCTTGCGCAGAACTCCTGCAAGCAAAAGCAACCCTCCGTGAGGAGCTGTGGCACTGCTGCGGCTCTCCCAGGGCTGTGTCACCCTACAGCCATGAAAAACTTCCACACAGAGTGTTGTGGCAGCACCTACAGAGGTGAAAGCACCTGTGCAGGAGCAGCTCAGTGCCCGCCTTACCCGAGGCGTGGGGGTTGATCCTGACGGTGCGGATGACGGTCGGCATTCGCACGGATCGCTGGAAGCGGCGCCGGATGATGAGTCTGGGGACAAAGGCCGGGTATCTGATGGTGACCAGCGCTCTTCTCTGACACTTCCTGGCTGGTTCTTGTCTGTACACGTACTGTTGCATGTTCCCATCTAAAACACGCGTTTGTTTTGTTAGTTTAAAAAAGATAAACACCCTCCCCCACCAAAACATCCAACCACCAGCGTGATCAGGTATGAAAATACCATTATATTCATATCACACACAGGAAATCAATAACAACATTCTTATGGTGGCAGTACAGCATTCATGTAAGATAAGGAAATTACCTTAAAATAGGAAATCAGAAATAGAGATGGAAATTTCCACACATAGTTATGAACTAGCATGATTAAACCCTCCTTTCTCTAATTAACTTGAGACTAAAATAGCTTTACCACCAGATAAAACTTATTTCAATGTTTAGTCACTACAGTGCTGGATTCCTGGATTCTCACCCTTACCTGGTTTAAAATGCACTGAAAGACCTCCCAATCACTAATACAAATTTGTTAAAGCTGCAGGCTATTTTTGAGCACCTGGAACACTGGCATCATTTGTATTTTTGTGTTTGAAAGAAACAGGTCTTGGGTCAATAGAAACAGTGTTTTATTCCTGACTAAGGCAATTCAAGCACCTTTTGATATTCCCTAAACTTCAGGAATACAAGACATACCTCTTTTGATAAAATAAACAGATTCTGGTCTGTTGTTGTATCTTGCCACAGGGAGCGTTGCTACTATTCTCCCACTTAACCCTGCAAATCCAGTTGCCAGAGGTTTGGGATAGCCTGGATCCATAACACCATTAGTGAAGCGCCAGTACAGAGGCCCCTGAGCATTTAAGGGGAAAAAAAAATTAGTTTAGAGGAAGTTAATTCCTGGTTATTAAGCTGCAAAACAAACATGAAGAATAATCCATAAATAAGCAGTAACACTTTGACAGCTCCATTGTAAATGTGACTGGAATCACTCCTAGATCCATTACAAATCCGCCTCGGCCCATCCCGCCCGCCGGGACGGCTCCCACCTTGATGAAGAAGGTTTTCCCATCGCAGTTGCACCTGGAGAAGACAGAGTCGATGGGCGAGGGGATGCCCCAGCCGTCGGTGATGCGGCGAGGGTTGGTGCTCGGCGGGGTCCGGCCGTTCAGCAGCCAGTAATAGTGACCTGTGGGGGGACAGGCGTGAGGGGAGCGGGGACAGCACGGCCTGGCCGGGGACAGCGGGGGGACAGCACGGCCTGGCCCGGGGACAGAGGGGAGGTAGAGGGGGAACAGCGAATGGACAGCACCGTCCTGGCCCGGGGACAGCGGNGACAGGCCGGGAGGAGCTCCGGCGCTGTGCGGGAGGAGGAGGAGGGCTGGGGCCGGGGCCGGGGCTGGGGCAGGCGGAGGAGGAACGGGGCCGTGCCGGGGCAGGCGGAGGAGGAACGGGGCCGTGCCGGGGAAGGGCGAGGCTGTCCGGAGCACTCTCACCTCGGAAGACGGCCAGGGTGCCATTGGGCAGGGCCACCATGCCGTCCGCTGGCTTGCCGCTGCACAGGTCCTTCTCGTCGTTGTTCCTCTCTGCAAAACACAGCCAGCTGGGTTTGTTTAAGGTTCCACAAGAACAGCCTCAGCTCTCCCCCTCGGCCCCGCCGGTGAGCCAGGGATTAATTCCTCATCGGGGACGAGTTCTCGGGAAGTTGGGCTCTGATGCTGTGGCCCCAGCAGTGCCCAGTGACCAGGTGTTGGTGTCTCTGCCTATTGCCACCTAAGTACCTGTAATTCAGGAAAACACCTACAAACACAGCTACATCCCTCATGGACTTGCTGCATGCTCTAGGATTTTATCATTCCCTTAAGCTGCTTTAGTGGCTTCTCTTCCCTCTCGTTTTTTTTTTTAATTTTTTTTTAAGCATTTACACTTTCTTTCACTTAAATATATATATGCAGTTAAATATGAAGGAAGGATGAATCTCTTTTAGACTGAAATTCAAGTATTTTGCATCTAAACCCCTATATTTTCCACCTAAAATATCTTTCAGTATATGATTGAAAAATTGCCCAAGAACCTGCAGGGTGTGCCTGATTAAAATAAAGGGAGGGCATGAAAAAGGCTGTGGCAAAAAGCACAGAGGCAAGAGACTTCTTGTCTCTTTTATATGACATTTTTAGTAGGTGGCTACAAAACACGAGGTTAGATACCATGATGGAGGGTGGATATGCTCTCATACCTGCTGGAATGCACCTACCTTGTGTTTCTCCAGGGAACGTTGGCAGATCCCCAACTTGTATTAAAGGCTTGTTTATCTCGGGCTCTTCTTTCGCTGGCAGAGTTTCAGGTTCAGTTGGGTGAGGCTCTTCTCTGGCCTCAGTGACCTCCTGGAAATATATTGTTGGCTTGGATGTCCCATTAGACACGAGATACATTTCTTCTATTGTGTCCTTTTTATCCCTTGTTGTGCTTTCTTTGGTAACTGTAGTTACCTCCTCTTTGGCAATACCAGGGGCCTTTTCAGTGACGTCTTCCATTTCTTTTTCAGGTGTTGTATCCATTTCTTTGATGGTTGTTACCTCTTTTTTACCAGCTGTTGTCATCTCCACAATAACACAAGCAGCACCTGGGCTCTCTTTGCCTGCTGCTGGCCCAGCCTGCTCGGTGACTGTAGTTGTCTCTTTTTCATTTGGTGTTACAGCTTCACTGGGTTGAGGAGTTGAATCTTCTTTGATGGTTGTTAACAGCACAGTAGGATTGGGCAAGGGAGCTGTGGCTGCTGCTGTTGCAGTCTTGGTGTCTGTAGAAGTGGTTTCTGATTCAGCTACTGCAGTGACAGGTTGCTTGGCTGTGGGAGCTGTGGGAATGTCATCCATGCCTTTAGGAGAATCATCTGGTTTAGCTGTTGTCACCATACCTACAGTAACTGTGTCTTTCCTAGTTGCAGCTGTGAAAATGTCTTTAAGCAGAGTGGTTCTGTCTTTCTTGGGTGTTGTTGTCTCCTTGCTCTCCATGGCAGCATCTGAAAGTATCGTGCCTGCCTCAAGTGTGGAGGAGTCCTTCCCAACTGTTGTGGCTGCAGCATTGCCCGGAGAAGCTGTGGCTTTACTGGCAATGGTGTTGGCTTCAGGGGCTGCAGGGGTGCTCGGAGAGTCAGCATCCTCTGCTTTAGGGGTGGTGGGAGAGTCTGCCTCAGTTGTAGCTTCTTCTGTGGCTGTTTCTTCAAATTTGGGGGTGGTGGGAGAGTCTGCTAAGACGGTTGGCTCTTCTGGGGTTTTCTCTTCAGGTTTGGAGGTTGTTGGTTCCTCTGGGGTTGTCT
>VWYP01034960.1:7551-27667 GCA_013400435.1 Pycnonotus jocosus
AGGACAGCAAAGCTCAGAGGACAAACACCTTTCCCTTGGCTCTCCTGAGCCCTGGGACAAGTGACCCAGGGACACTTCAGCACAGGAGGGGGTTTCACTCCTTGTAAGACAACACCAGCTCTGTTTGCTGCCAAAAAAACGCCCTGGAAGGAGAGGAATTGTGAATTAATAACCGAGCAGCAACCTGGGCCTGCCTGCTGAGTTTTCATTTTACTGCACACAAGAGTTTCCTTGTTGGAAAGGCAGCATTGCTTTGCAAAAATAAAAAAAGAAAAAAACCACCAAAAGCCTTCCTGGCCACTTCTCTACCAGGTTTTACCTGCCTGAGGGGAAGAAATCACACAAGAGAAAAGAATTCTGGAATTATTCCACAGGTATCACTCCCAATTTCACATCAGGATGGGAAATTTCATCCAGACAAACCCTTTGGTCACCGCTGACCCCGTCCAGAGGCATTTTCCTGGGAATCCAAAACCACTTTCTAATGAGAACAGGGATTTGAGGAGAAGGAAATGCTGTCCCAGCAAAGCCTCCAGCCTGCCTTGCTTTCTTTGGAGCTCCTGGTGATTTCCATCTGGCTGAGTTCCACCCATCTCTGTGCCAAGGAACCGCAGGGATGAGGAGAAGGTGGAAGGAAAATCAGCTTTTCCCTGAGGATGCTCTGCAGACCAGAGCTGGCTGCCCTGAAGCCAGCACAAACCCAGTCAGCATTTTCCTCCACTCCAGGCTCCAAAGCTGCTTTTCCTTCCCCAGGAGCACCCCAGGAAGATAAAGTGCACCCCGTTTGCCAGGCTGGGTGGAGCAGCACTGCCCTTTTCCTACGGGAAATAAATTCATTCACTGCCCTCCTCCAATCTCTGCTGCTCCCTTAAAAAGCTTCAGCTCCTCAATTAAAAAAGGCAGGTACAGAGTGGGGTTTTTAACCCATGGGAAAGGGGCTGGAGCAGCTGAGGGAGCTGGGAAAGGGGAGGAAAGGAGGCTCAGGGGGGACTCTGTGGCTCTGCACAAGTCCCTGACAGGAGGGGACAGCCAGGGAACAGCAACAGGAGGAGAGGGAACGGCCTCAGGGTGGAATTTTGGGGAGAGGGAACGGCCTCAGGGTGGAATTCTGGGGAAAATTCCTCCACGGAAAAGGTTGTCAGGCATTGGAATGGGTGGTGGAGTCCCCATCCCTGAAGGAATTTCCAAGCCCTGAGGATGTGGCACTTGGTGGCACTTGGGGACATGGGGCAGTGCTGGGAATGGTTGGACTCCATGATGATTCCATGATCCTGGGGTGGTTTTTTTGGTTTTCTTGGGGTTTTTTTGCATTAGAGATTGGAACAGACTTGTCCAGAACCGTGCTCCTCTCCCACGGGATGGGCCAAGATGGAATTGCAGAGGTGGCACCAGGAATTCCCCCTCCATGCCATCACTGGAGCAGAATCCCTCTAAACCATGAGCTCCCCAGCCCCTGGCAGGGAAATGCATTATTTAAGGTGAGAAGAAGCTGGCACAGGAACTGAAAAGGGAATGGGATTTGATGGAAAGGAGCTGGGATGAAATTGGGATCAATAAAGCTGAAATGTTGTCCCAGGGTGTGACCACAGTGACAGAGCCACCTCCACAAGAACAGAATTTCCTTAAATCCCAGGAAAAGCCAAGCAGGGATGCAAGAAGGGCAATTAACACCTAATTAGAAGCAACTGTCAATGAACAAAGTCCTTCAGTGGATCCTACAGGGAGGGAACTGAACTTCTCTGGGACAACTGGAGAGGCAAAAAACCATCCCCAGGATTCAACTGTGACCTAAACTGAGCTTGCCAAGAGAATCCTGTGAGAGAATTCTGGAAATAATCAGGAACCAGAAGAATTCCCAGCTCAGGGGAAAAGGCAGAGCTGGATCCAGGAGCACTGAGGATGGCACTGGAGTAGTTCTGGTGGCCACACATCTGTCCCTGCAGCTGAAGCACCAGAATTCCCTATCTGCATCACTCCAAGCTCCCAGAAAAGTTGGGTTTCCATGGAGATGGGAGACACTGGTGGAACTGAGAGTTTCGTGTACAAATCATCAACTTCTCAAACCAGCCAGAAATTTCAAGTGTGTTTTCAGAGAAATATCAGAAGGAAAAAATACAAGCTTTGCTTTTTTTTCTTTTTTTTTTTCCTCTCCAGGTGTGCTGGCAAGGGTTCATTTCCTCTTTGGGAAGGTTCAAGAAGTGCTGAAACTCTTTGTGAAACCACAGGAGTGAGCAAACCCCAAAGCTGAGCTAGACCTGACACCAAGCCCAAGACTGGAGTGGATTTTGGGGCCTCATCACACGATTTACGAGAATGCAGCAGGTCTGTTAAAAGCACATTATTACCCTGACATATTCAAATACTTCCCCAATTTAGTCTTCAGGGGGAGGAAAAAAAAAAAAAGGTATTATTTTAAGATGTGGCTTTTTCCCCCACAGGGAGTTTGGGTTAGGTTTGTGTAGATTTTATTGAGGTGCTTTTTTAACTGCCAGAAACCTCCAGAGTCATTCAGAAAGTGCCTCAAAGCACCTCAGCAAGGGTGACAAGAAACCCCAAAGGGACAAACACCCATCTCCTCCCGCTGGAAAACCCTTGGGATGAGATGTTTGCACTCAAGGCAGGTGCAGAGGAGGCCAAGAGCTGAGCTATGGCAAGAGAAAAAAAATTTAAAAAATCTAGAATTATGTCAAGGTCTTGATTTGAAACAAGATAAAAGAGTTTTGTGGCAGGAAGGAGAAAGTGTCAAAGGAAATATTTTAAGCTTAAAATAAATTAAGCTTATTCATTTATTAAGCTGATTAATTTACACAGAGAGTGAGGAAGAAGATGCTGATCCTCAGCTCAAACTCCAGCCCAAGGCTGAGTTAAGGAATTGGGCAATCAGGGAATCCTGAGAGCTGCTTTCATCAACACTCTGGGCTGGGATGCTTCAAAAAAAAACCCAGGGAGAGGCTTCCCACAAATAAACTGAACCTTGAACTACTGAGACATCACAAAGAGGAGGAAAAACTTCCCAAGTTCTGTTGAGGATCCTGCCAGGAGCAGAATCCAGGGGGATTTTTGCTGTCCTGCTGAAGGAAAAGAATCACAGAATCCTAAAATTTGGGTGTAAAAGGATCTCAAAGCCATCCTGCCATGAGTAGGGACACCTGCCACCATCCCAAGGGTGCTCCAAGCCCCATCCAATCTGGGCTTGAATAATTCCAGGGATCCAGGGGCAGCTCCAGCCAACCTGTGCCAAGGTTCCCCAGCCCTCACTGGGAAGGATTTCTTCCAAAAATTTAATCTAAACTCACCCTCTCCAGTTGTTTGTCCCAGAAATTCTTTGCTGCTTTGAGCCAGAAGCTCAGTGGTTCCATTCTGCCAATCCTCAAAGAAAAGAGCTTCCAAACAAAATCTCCAAACCCACTGGGATCTCTCCAGCACGGGTGGAGGAAATAAAAACCAACAGAATGTGGAAATTAGGCTTGAGATTAGTGCAATTCCTTCAACCTAAAGGAACACAGAGGAAAATCCTGCTTTGCATTTCCCACCACCCCATCTGAAGGAAGCTCCAGCAGCTCCAGGTGGTTTTATCATTCCTGAGGCACCTGGGGAATTTTTTTTCCTTTCCAAACTATTAAAAATACAGTTGTTTTTTTCAAGAACAAGTGAAATTCTGCTCTTCTGATTCTCAGGTGCAGCAGAGAAGGCACAGAGCAGCTCGGGAGCAGTGGAAAATCAGGATGAAGGTCAAGCCTTGCACCCAAAATTCTTCCTGAAGTGCTGAGGCAACTCCCAAACCTTGGGAAGGCTCATCTGAACCCATGTGCAGCCCTGGAGAGGATCCTGCTCCTTTGGCATCGGGGAAATGTTTACAGCAGCTCTCCACCACCTGCCAGGAACAGAAGAATCCAGTGGGATTTCTCCTTTCCTGCTCCCCAAGCACTTCCAACACCAGGGAAAATGGAATTATCCCCACACTGGGGTTGTTTTGCAGAGCTCTTTGCAATTCCACATGGAAACATTGCAGATCCCACACACCTGAGGGTGCTGTGCCTTTTACAAACCCCAAAGGATGGGATTTGCTCCCTTCTCTCCCTGTCAGAACTTCCAGAGGGATCACATTTGCTTCCCTCCCCTTCCTTGGCTCTGTTCAAAGGGTTTTAAAGGAGCAGCTCAGGCAGGATTTACACACAATTTCCTCGGGTTTTCAGCACAAATTCCAAACCTGAATCACAAATTCAAACATGAATCCCATCTTCTCTCACATGAAAGCAGGAAAAAAAACCCCAAATGATTTAGGAAGGAGCACCCTGGTTACACACAGCTGAAATTTATAAATTATAATTTTTTAAAAATATAATTTTTTTCCTTCTTTCCAGGTCACCTGCAGCATCAAAGCACCCCAAACCCACCCACACCAGGAAGCTGCAGCCCAGTGCTGCAAACAGGAAAAGGCTGCAGGAGTTTCCTGCATGCCAAGGTTTAGTACAGAAATCCCTGCAGCAATCCGAGCTGCCCCTGTGTCACAGCTAATTAAACCAATTATCCTCTTCATCCTCCCGCTGGAATGAGGGCAATGGGGCACTGTGGCTTCCCCCCAGTGCATCCCATAAACACATCCAGCAGCCCCAGCTGCACAGTTTCTGTCCCTGATTTCTGTCCCAGTGCACGGGGCCCTTTCTATTCAATTATTAATTAATAAATCCGAGTTTAGCACTCAGCTTTCTGCCAAGCCACTGGATGGATCAGTCCTGAGAAAATATAAATATAAATATTAAATTTCCAAGGTTGGCTCAGCACAAGAAGTTCCCATCAAGCCATGAACTCTGGAGAAGTGGAATGAGGCTGGAAGGGCTGGAATGGAACCTTCAAACCATCCAGTTCCACCTGCAGGGACACCTGGGCTGCTCTGAGCTCAACCCAGCCTGGCCAACTCTGCTTAGAATGTAAATTAAAGACTGCAAAAGGTTCATTTTGGCACCAAAACACCTACAAAAAATTCATTTCGTCACCAAAATCACCTACAAAAAGTTCATTTAGTCACCAAAAACCTACAAAAAGTTCATTCCATCATCAAAACAGCTACAAAAAGTTCATTCTGTCACAAAAATCACCTGCAAAAAGTTCATTTTGTCACCAAAAACCTACAAAAATTTCATTTCACCACCAAAACACCTACCAAAAGTTCATTCCATCACCAAAATCTGCAAGAAGTTCTTTAGATCACCAAAACACCTACAAAAAGTTCATTCCATCACCAAAATCTGCAAGAAGTTCTTTAGATCACCAAAACACCTACAAAAAGTTCATTCCATCACCAAAATCTGCAAAAAATTCATTTCATCACCAAACAGCTACAAAAAGTTCATTCCATCACCAAAACCACCCGCAGAGAGTTCATTTCTCAGCCCTGGAAGTGCAGGAAATCAGGCTGGTGCTTCCTTTCAGCCCAGCAATTCCTCCTGCACGCAGCTCCCACCATCAGCCTTTGCCCCCAGAGCAGCACTCACCCTCAGCAAAGGAGATTTCAGGTCCTGAGGGTTTCTGAGGGGTTTCTGGCCTTTCCCAAGGGATTCTCTGCACAGGATTCTCCTGCAAGCTGAAGGTCCAAGGACAGCCTGTGCTCCAGAGGGAGACAGGACAGAGCCACGCTGGGATGAGCAGCGGAGAAGCAGCAGCCAGGGCAGGAGCCAGCAAAGCCCTGGGAGCTTTGTCTGGATTTGGGGAATGTTTGGGAAGCCCTGAGCTCGCCAGCACCAACAAAACCATGGCCAGGAAGAGCTGGGGCAACAGCAGAGGCAGGAGTGGAGGGTGCCCAAATCCCAGGGTAGCTGTTCATGCTGAAGGCAGGTGTGGAAAACATCTATTTTTAATTTTTTTTAAATGATTTCCAGGCTTTGGAGCTCTTCCTTTGCTCAGCAGCTGCACCAGCAGCACAAGGAAGAGGTCCAGGCTGTTCTCAAGCACTGGGGATTTCTCTGGCTCTGATGTCAGCATTCCCCAGGAAGGCAGGGATTAAAATCATGGAATGGTTTGGGTGGGAAGGGATCTTAAAGATCATCCACATGAAAGATCCAATCCTTCACCAGCCCAGGCTGCTCCAACCTGGCCTTGGACACTGCCAAGATCCAGGAGCAGCCACAGCAAATCTGGGAATTCCATCATGGCCATTCCCCCTCAGCCTGGCCCTCCAGAGGAAAGGGAAAAGGGAAGGAAAGAGGGAAGGAAAGAGGGAATTTTTTTATAAGAGGAGCAGCAGAAGAGCTGAGGGTGTTGGTAAAACACAGAACACAAAGTCTTGGTCACTGTGGCCGGGCAGATTCCCCCAAAACAACCTCCAAGACGTGCAGAAAAATTGGGATTTTCCCCTGGGAGAGTTTGGAAGGTGCTCTCACTGCTGGAAGCTCCTGGAAGCAAAGTTCCCTACTCAGAAGCATCAAATCCACTTGGAGAGGGAATCAGGACAGAAATTCCAGCATCTGCTGGAATCAGGAGCAGCTCATCCACACTCCTGAGCCACTCAATTGTTCAGGGTTAATTATCTCACTTCCCTCAGCTCCCTAACGAGAGGCTCAGCACTCTCAGAGCCCAGGGGAGCTCTACAAACCAGCCACCCCAAAATTTGTGTCCTCCTCTTTCAGAGAGCTGCAGGGAGAAAAAACCTCACCTGGAGAGGTTTCCCCCCAGGAATAACAATACCTGGGGTTTGTCATGTGGATCAAAAAGGAAAAAAATGGCAGCAAAAATAAATTTAAAAAAAAAGCCAGCAGTGAATTTCAAATTGAAGTTGAGCTTTGGGTTGAGGGCTGGCAAACACCCCACACTGGCAGGATAAATGGGGTTGTCAGGACACTGCAATTCCCAGGTTTTAGGCTGTCAAGGCAGAGCTTTCTCCTAATTAGTGAAACTCAGCTGAAACAGAAGATTCCTTGACATCATCTCCTTGAATCACCATTATGGAAGAGACAAAGGAACCACCACTGCAACTGCACTAAAAACTAATTAACAGTTTGGTCGTTAGCAGGTGCAGCTGCCGGCAAAGTGGGATTTTTGTCACCAAGTTTGAAGGGTCTCCTCCTCCAGAGAGGAGCTGATAAAAACCCCCGGAGCTTTCCCCAGCACGGAACAAAAAGCCTGGAGCGACCTCGGCCAGATGCTCTGAATTCCAGGTGACCTCCAGCAGAGCCCAGGCACATTTCAAAGATGTGTGACTCAAAAATGTGCGTTTCAAAGAGACACATTGATCACAGCCTGCCCCAAGAAATCAGAATTGAGCAGCCTTGACACACTCGAAGGCGTTTTGGAGGACAATATTACTAATCCATTTAAAAAACAACCAAAAAAACCAGCCCCACCCCAATTAACCAGTGTGCTGCTGCAAAGAGCCAGCATCCTGCAACAATCAAAGAAATTCAAATGAAAGACAGCTTGGAATTATAGACCCAGCACACTGCTCCCAGCAATTTTCCCTCGTGCTGCCACAGTGACTTATTTTCCTCCTCTTTACTCATCTTTGCCACTTGACAATTTTAGCAGAGATATGGGGCTTGGGGAAAAAAAAAAGAAAGAAAGAAAAAAAAGAAAAAAAAAGAAAAAAAAGGAAAAAAAAGGAAAAAAAAGAAAAAAATAAGAAAGAAAAAAAGAAAAAAGAAAAAAAAAGAAAAAAGAAAAAAAGAAAAAAAAGAAAAAAAAGAAAAAAGAAAANAAAAAAAGAAAAAAAAAGAAAAAAAAAGAGGAAAAAAAGAGGAAAAAAGAAAAAAAAGAAAGAAAGAAAGAAAAAAAGGGGGAACATTCCTTCCTTGAGATAAATGTAAAGGGTAATGAGAAAAGTTGTTTTTTTCCCTTTACCCCAGGCTGTCCCCACCCTAAACCTACACAAATCTCCAGCAGCAACCAGAGCTCAGCAAGGTTTTTTGGGGGGGGTTGGAGCTGATAAATCCACAAAAATGAGCCAGGATTCTCCTCTTGGCCACACTGGCAGCCCTGAATGAGACTCAAACCCCTCATCCATGCAGAATTTCCATGTCCTGTTACTGTTCCCTGCAATTCCATCTCCATCTCCTCATTCAGGAACTTCCCAAGCCAAGCTCAGCCTCGTCCCTGCCCCGTGGGATGAAAAGGAAATGGGGATTTCAGCTGTAGGATGCTCCAGAAATAGGGATTGGGGCAGGAATTTGGAGACAAAACCTCCCTCTTCTGCCTCACAGAATCATAAAACACAAGGAAACAAAGAGGGGGAAGATCTGTCTGGAAGACTTCAAATTTGGGGGGAAAAAAAGAAAACAAAGAGGGGGAAAATCTATCAAGGCTTTCACTTTAGGAATAAAACCCAAGGAAACAAAGAGGGAAAAAGTCTATCAGGACTTCAAATTTAGGGGGGAAAAAAGAAGAAAACAAAGAGGGAAAAAGTCTATCAAGGCTTTCAGTTTAGGAATAGAACCCAAGGAAACAAAGAGGGGAAAAAGTCTATCAGGACTTCAAATTTAGGGGGGAAAAAAGGAAAATAATGAAGAGGGGGGAAAAGTCTACCGAGACTTTTAGTTTAGGGAAAAAAAACCCAAGGCAGGCTAAATTTAGTGCAGTGTGGTAATGACCTAAAAAGCAGCTGATGTGGGTTTCTGTGACGCCTGTGGCTGCTCCAGCCACTTCCTGAGGGAGGGATGGGCACGTGGCAAAGTCCTGCTGCCTCCTGGGTGACTGCAGGAGGCCCAAAATGGCAAATGTGGCCATTGTTTCCCACCTGGACTCAAAGGATCCGCTCCTGATCCATCCTGGATCCTGAAAGAATTAGGGGAATGTTCCCCATCCTCTTTCAAGGTTGGTTTTTTTGGTGTTTGAAGCATCTTGTAAAAGATCAAAGCCTTCAGCATCACAGCCCCATCCAGCTCTTTCCTGGGGTGCTCAGCAGCAGATCCCCAGCTGCCCCTGGAAATTCAACCAAATCTGCAGAGGATTGTGGAGTTCACCCATCCCAGCTTCCACCTCTGGTGCCTTCCAAGCCTGGAGAAAACTGGGAAGAGAAACTCACACCCAGAATATCCTGAAATGCCTCAATGACACGGAGCTTCGAGTGGCAACAAAAATCTGTGACTCTGGAAGCCACCAAGAGCCACAAAAGGCTTCAGGGGCTATTACTGAGCTGAAAAAAATTCCAAAATTCTTTAAAAAACCCTCCCATTAATGCATTTCCTGAGCCTGTAAGATCCCAGCCACACTGAGCAGGAAGCCCCTGCAGAAAGATAAAGCTCAAAAAGAATTAAACGACAGCAAACTCAACATTTGTCAGCACAGGACTGAAATTTGCCTCTAACAAAACAGAGATGCTGGTGCAGACTGAAAGCAGGCAGTTCTGATGGAATTTTGGGGTGGAAAGGACACTAAAGATCATCTGATTCCCACAGCATTCCCTAGAATAATAACATCAACTCTTCTCACACACAATTCCCACTTATCCAACCAACTTCAGAGAAAAGCTAATGGAAAAATCAAAAAGAAAAAGCCCCAAAGCCACATGCACAATGTTGAAAAGAGGCACCAGCAGCACCTGGGCTCACTTTTCCATAAAATCCCTGCACAACCCCCCAAAAAACCATTTCTTGCTACATTTAAAGAGGTCTAACAGGCAAATCTTTGCTCATCCCTCAGTCTTTTCCAAGAAATCTTGCTGGAGGGAGGAAAACTTCTGATTTTTTCCCAGAGAACTGACATTTAAAAAGCTCCAGCAGTTTGGGATCACAGCTGAGGAGCTGCACAGATCGAGGTGTGAGCACAGGGATTGTGATGCAGGTCAGGGAGAGCAGCTCCAAACCCCAACACCAGGATCTGGGACACACCAGAAGATCCAAACATGCCCCTCTCCTCCTCAATCTACTCCCTGAATGTGTAAAATCCAGTTCAGCACCAGCCTGGGCAGATGGTTTCAACTGCAGGGCTTTGCACTGGCTCAGTGAATTCCCTGATTTCAGAGAAAAAGCCAAGTTGAAATGCCAACCAGGGCTTTCCCGAGATGGAAGGGATCCAGCAGGGGCAGTTATTGCTCACCAGCTCACTTTCAGGGGGTTTTTCATTTCACCTGGCAAGGCTCAAGTCTCCATTTCCCTTCCAGCAGTGACCAGTGACTCCAGCAGGGCTCAGTTTAACCCATCTGCTAAAAGCACGTGGCAATTTCTCTTCAGTCCTGCCAAACTGGGGGCTTGGAGGCACTTCCCACCCCTCTCACTGGTGTTTGGGATTTTTCCACGTGTAAAGCACACTGGGTTTGCCTCCTGCCCAGTTTGCAGACCGTGGTTATTTTATGGAGAGCATTTAAAATGATCTTTTTGTGGCAACACCAAACAAAGCAAGGCACCAACCATGAAGAACAAACCCAGTGGATTCTGATTCAGCTCTCTCAGCAGTTGTGAGCATGACAAAATCTGTTTAAACCCAAGTCCCTGGAGCTCGACAGGAGGCACAGGAGCTTTAGGAAGCGTGGAGCAGCTCCAGGGGGAGCAGGGTGAGTTAACACCTCCTCGCATACCTTCCCTTTCAAGGCACACGGGGCTCTGGCTCTGACTTCCCGGGATCTGATTTCTGCCATCCCAACCTTTGGAGCCAGCCCCGTGTCCCCCCCAATCCTCAAAGCACATTCTCCTGTTGGGATCTGAGCTGGCTCCAATCTCCAGGCACGGATTCCTGCCCTGAGCCAGGAGGATTAAGTTACCAACGATGTTAAACAAAGCACTGATCATTCAGCTTCCTTACTTCCACTGCCTCCCTCGATTCAACACCAACATAGCCTCAAAAGAATCAGCCTCAAAAGAATAAAATAAAATAAATAGTGGGAAATAAAAGTAGGAGATGCCTTCAGGAATAAAGGAATGAATCAGTGTGACCACCTCAGAGATGTGACATTCCCAGGAAAACTGCTGCAGTCCTGCAAGGATTGTTCCTTCATTTCAGCCCTGTTGACTTTGGAATTGAAGATTCCCGAGCAAGGCCATTCCTCAAAATCAGTGAAATCAGCCCCCTGACTGCTTTCCTTACCCAAACCAAGCCCCTGCTGGCTTTTAAACCTGATTCTGTGTTTAGAGAGTTCCTAAAGCTCATCAGCAGGGCCCAAGGGGGCTGTGGGTGCCTCGGGAAAGGCTCCCAGCGCTGCCGAGGCACGGGCAGAAGATGAGCTCAGCGGGAAAGCAGCCGGGCCATTGTGAGCTTTAAAACCTGCCTGGCTGCCATGTGAAACCGGGGCCAGCCCCGTTGGCTTTGCAGAGTGAGGGGGGAAGGTCACCCAGTCTGAATTCACGGCATCAGACACAAGGAAAACAAAACCAGGTTCAGTTGCCTTCAGCAGAAAGGAGAGGGTGAGGGAGCCATGGCTTCCCCTGATGGAGCAGCCCTCACCCCATTTAGCAGCAGGGAGAAACCTCTCCCGACTGCCAATACGTAAGAAAGACTATGGAAATAAAAGGATAATTTTTAAAAAAGGCAGAGATTAATAAGGCTTTTCCCTGAACACATCAGTTTGGGAATGGCCAGGAGCCAAAGGCAAGTTTTGGCCTTCATCTCTCACCAATTTTACGTCATGTTCTTGCTGTCCAGGCAACTGTGGGCTTCCCATTCCTAAAATTGTCCAAGACCAGGCTAGATGGGGCTTGGAACACCCTGGGATGGTGGAAAGTGCTCCTGCCCATGGTTTGGGTGGGAACTGGATGATCTTGAAGGTCCTTCCCACCCAAACACTCCCTGTTTCCATGCTCTGCTCCTCCAGGTTCCTCTGTGCAGATCTCCCAATGTTATGTTTTCAAAAGCCAACAACTCCCCTCCCCAAATCTGAAAGCTAAACCTGGTCCTTCCCCAACCAAAAATAAAGATCTGCCTTCACACCACTCACACTCCACTGAGCCAGGCTTAAAGGAGCAGCTTCATTCCATAAAACCCAGAGAAGTCTGAACTGTGGCCACACTGATGATCCAAGAGCTTCAGAGCCCTGTTTTAAAGCAGCATTTTGATTTAGAAATTCCCTTTTAAGAGCAAAATGCTTCTCAATCTCTGCTCAGACAAGCCAGGGCTGTGTTCTCATGCAGTTTCCCTGCTGCAGAGTCGGGTGTCTCCTCGGACACAGCCTCAGAGCAGGCCTGGACCTGCAGCACCGAGACAAAACAAAGCACCACAGCCCACAGGAAAAAAAAAAAAAAAAATTGCCAGCGTGGTTAAGTTAATAATTTATCAATCTTTTCAACTTTGCATCCATTAATCTACCACGGTGGAGGTTAAGCTGGGACACTCAGGCTCAGTATCACACACTGGTTTTTTACTTTTTCAGGGGTTGCGCTTGGGAAATTGTGTAAAGAGCTGATCCTACCCTAAAATCTGTTTTGTTTTCTCAGAATCCTGGATTTGACAGTCTGCCCCCGGTGCAGACATCCTCAAGCTCAAGCTTTCAATGCCATTGCTGGCTGCAGGGCTGGGAGCCCGGATTCCTCCTCCCTCCCTCAATGCCATTCCTTCATTATGCAGGGCAGCACCTCAGCCCTGTCCTTCCCTGCCATTGCCACAGCCAGGCTTGAGAAAGGATCCACACACCAGTGCCTGGAAACAATCAGCTGGGACACTGAGCAGGCAGCAAAGATCTGCTCTCATTTCCACCCCCAAGCCCTCCCTGCCACTGCTCAAAGACAGGTAAAAGCCCCCCTGGAATTTGGTAAATAATGCAAAATTTATTTAATAATCAGCTGTCAGCTTTTAACCTCAACCTTTCACAGGGAATGACACAAAGCCCTCAGGGTCAAGCTCCTCTAAAAAGTAGCAAGTGTCATAAATGTAGATTTTTCAAAAAAAAAAAAAAAAACAATTAACAAGTTCAAACTGTTCCTTTTAAAGGAAATAACACCAAAAAACCCCAAACAACTAAAGCCAGAGATTGCAAAACCTTTCAGAATAATCCATCCTGACACTCTATTTGTACAATCTCCCCCACACCAAAATATATGTATTTATATTTGATGCTGTTTTCTTGCAGCAATTCCAAAGAAAGCACGCACAGGGAAATGCAGCAATTTCTGGAAAGCAGCACCTGACCCTCAGAAAAAATAAAACCCAATCCAAAATGGCTCTGCCCCTTCCTCAGGCTGAGTCACGAATATTTGGGAATCTCCATCACCTCCTGCATGTGGATCAGGCAGGATATCCAGCCCTGCTCTGGAATTCCCACTTGACAGGGATTAAAGTCAGAGCAGCAGCTTGTGTTTCCAAATGATCCAAAGGGATCCAGCCCTGCACTGATCTGCAGCACCTCATTCCAAGTGATTTGGGAGTGATTTGGCACCTCCTGGAAGGCTGAACCCATTTGCTCCAGGGGAAGCAGTGAAGTGATTAGAGCATGGCTCTTGGAAGCTGCAAAAAATCAAACAGTGGCCAAGTCCTGAATCCAGAACCAAGCCAGTCATTACTGGATACACAAGAAGCAGCAAAATCATTGTTTTCCAAGAGATTAAATCCACTCTCACACTCAGACGGATCCTTAGGGAGGCTGAGGAGCTGGGAAAAATGGAGAGTGAAGATGAGGGTCATGAAGGTGATGGGATGAGGAGGGACAGCAGATGGAAAAGCCTGGGAAGAGACTGCCTTGGTGATGGGAGAATGAATCCTTGCACTCCTCTCCAATGGAATTCCAGGTGTAACCACACCAAGGCACAAACGGCTCTGAGCATCCCAAGGAGGTGAAAAATTAAAAAAAAGGAATTAAAGAAGTAGAGAAAGGAAAAGAGAGAATGAAACGGTTCTGCCAGCAAGGAAACCAAGGCAGCCCATCTCCCTGGGAAGGGCTGGGGGATCCATCCCATCCACCAGCTCATCCAGAGGCTCCTGCTGGAGCCCACAGGGGCTGCAGGAGCTCCTGGAGAACAGAGGTGACAAGGTGGGACGAGCCTTCGGTCACGCCAGGGCTGTTTTGGTGTGGAGAAACAAAGAGCGGGGCTCTGTGCTCATTATTCCAGAAATACACGGACAAAATCCACAGGGAAATGGAGGCAGTGAAAGGAGGGAAGCTGAATGCACACACAGTAAGAAACACACAATGAAGAGCTGAGCTCTGATACACACACCCACATCTATAATTCACATTTTACAGTTAAAAAATAAAAATAAAAATGTTATTCAGCGTTTTTGGTGCCGGAATAAAGTCCGGGACAGCGGGACAATTCTGAAAATTCTGCCTCAGCGTGGGATCACCTCTGACTTGAGCAGACAGAGAAAGCAGGAGGAATTTGGCTGGGAATCTGCTCCAGATGGGAGCCTGTCACTTTAACTGGGGGCTCTCTCCTTCCTTACCAACAACCTGTTATGTGTTTGTGCCGGGAGTGGCTGCGATTAAATCATGGTTTAAAGAAGGGCACCGAGCACCAACAGGTGCTGGGAATGTCCAGGGACACTGCAGCCAGCTCTGGGGGCTTCCAGAGGCACCTTCCCTTCCCTACAGCCCCACTCCTGCTGCTCTGCCCCCATGGAAGGGGAAAAAATCCCAAGAAAATAAAGAGGGGAAAAGTCTGTCGAGGCTTTCAATCTAGGAGTGAAACGCAAGGAAACAAAGAGGGGGAAAATCTGTCAAGACTTGAAATTTAAGAGGAAAAAAAAAAGAAGAAGGAAACAAAGAGGGGAAAAGTCTATCAAGGCTTTCAGTTGAGGAATAAAACTCAAGGAAACAAAAGAGGGGAAAAGTCTGTCAAGACTTGAAATTTAAGAGAAAAAAAAAAAGAAGGAAACAAAGAGGGGAAAAGTCTTGATAGACTTGAAATTTAGAAAAAAAAAAAAAGNTCAAATTTAGGAATAAAAAAAAGAAGAAAATAAAGAGGGGAAAAGTCTTGATAGACTTGAAATTTAGAAAAAAAAAAAAAGAAGAAGAAAACAAAGAGGGGAAAAGTCTATCAGGACTTTGAGTTCAGGAATAAAATCCCAAGGAAACAAAGAGGGAAAAAGTCTGTCAAGACTTGAAATTTAGGGGGAAAAAAGGAAGAAAACAAAAAAAGGGCAAAAGTCTATCAAAGCTTTCAATCTAGGAAAAAATCCCAAGGAAACAAAGTCAAGACTTTCAGTTCAGCAAGAAAAAGTCCAAGGCAACAAAGAGGGGGGAAAAGAATTCCATCAAAACTTTCAGTTGAAGCACTCCTTTGCTTTTTCTTCCACAAAGGACACAGGGCAGGGATCCTGCCCAAGGTGTGCAGGGAGTTCGGGAATCACCTCCATCCTCAGGGATCCCCCTCCATGCTGGAATTCCCATGGAGGCTCCAAGGAATGATCTCAAGGCATTGATCTGGGTGTGAGCTCCTAAGGAAGCACTCTGCACCTTCCAGGATTTACTCCCTCAGTTCCCAGACTCTCTGCTCCAGGAACAGGGTAGCACAGGAATTAATGGTGAGTTTGAAGGAGAAGTTAATTTTAAAAACCTCAAAACATTAAAAAAACCCAACCATGCCAGTGCACGACAACCAGAACAAAACACTTCCTTAAAGATTAACTCTAATTTTCCCCTGAGAGACGGAACAATGGAGGGCTCACTGAGGGGCATCTCCTGCTTCATCCAAAATATTGGGAGCTGGCAGGGTGGGAGCTCAGCTCTGAGCTCCCATTATCAGCTCCTGCAGCCCAGAAACGCCGAGCACGTGGGAGTCGCTCCGGGAGATGTTTCCCAAAAGCTCACAGGGATTGTAAAATACTCGTGATGACACCGACAAACAATCCCCTACTACACATCCTAGCACAGCTTCCCGAGGAAAGGCAGGAAAAACAGCTGGCACAACCTCCTGGACGCAGTGGAGGGGAGAGCAAGGCCACCATTTTGCAGGGAATGTTTGTTTTCCTGAAATCCTGCATTCACTTTTGCGGTTTTTAAGTTGTTCTGGCAAAGAAAAGGCTTCTAGGATTTGTTTAAATCAGTATTTAGTGCTCTAACTCCACTTCAGAACTGGGAATCTGGGAAGCATCATCCTGCCAGACTACTCAGTGTTCCAAAAATCTCTGCTCCGAGTCTAGGAAATGAGATGGGGAAATAATGAAAATTACCTGTATTTTTATTATTTTAAGCAGGGCTGGGACGTCAGGCTCCAACAGGCACTCTGCTCCAAGCAGCCCTTAACCAAATCCGTATTTTCCAGTTTGAACTCCACAACTGTGGCAATTCCATGATTAAACAGGTGCACTTGACTTTCAGGTCTGCTCCAGGAGCCCCAGCTCCCAAATTTTCCCCAATGCAGCTGACAAGGCAACAAAGGGAGAGTGAACTTCCAGCTCCAGCCAATTTTTTGGGGGGGAAAAAAAAAAAATCCAGCAGTCAGCAAAGGCACCAAATTCTGCTCTAAAAGCAGCAAGATGATACCCTTGGAAGTTGTCATTTAGGCACCAAAGATTATTTATTTTCCTCCAGCTGGTTTGGTCTGGGCAGAGATTTATGGATTCCAAGTTCTCCTAAAGACAGGCACCACCTCCCAAGCCACGTTTACCTGATTTGATTTATAAAGCACCACCTGTGACAGCATTGCTGGGAAAAAAAGGGGAAGCTCTCCCACTTCTGGGAAGGGGCTGCTGCCACGTCTTTGTGCATTTTGAAGCATCACCACACGATTCCCCCTCATCCCTAGAGGCCTCATTAAAACCGGAGCAGAAAGAAGCGGAGCCGTGACATTCAGAAAAAAAAGAAAAAATAAATTTACATTCAAAGTTTCCAGAAATATCCATCCTTTAAAACAAAACGTAAACATTAAAAAAAAAACCCCACAACAAAACAACAAAGGCCCAGCAAAGCGTACCAAAACAAGACATTCCAGGGCACACGCTCTCCCCTGGGGACAGGCCAAAGAGAACAGAGCCACGTGATGGCCGCGATTGCTCAACGCCGCTCTTGGAAGGTGCTCAAGAGCGATGATAAGCGCGGTGCGAGCCCGTCATGGCCACAAAAAGGAATTTATCCCAAATGTAAACTCTGGCCTACCCTTTGCCTCGACGGAGCAAACACGTGGGGGTGTGGAGGAGGGAGGGGGGGGAGTTTTGAGATTACAAAACGCTCCGCAGGTAAACTAAGGAGCTTTGTGCCTTTATTCTCCTTGAGTCAGGACGAGCCTAAAATTAGCAGGGAGTGCAAGGCTCCGTGAATTACGGCTCCCAAACCCCCGGCTCTGCAAACCGGGCAGCGCAGGGAGATTCAAACAAAGCTGGTCACTATTTATAATTCCTTTCAGGCACAAAACAGGGTGACACTTCCCTTTTCCAGCTCCGCCGCTTAAAAATAGAGCTTCGGGGACTACAAGGCCAGCCAGCAGCGTTTCTCCACAAAAGGAGGAAAATAAATCAGCACGAAATAAACTCCCGGCCGAGGGGGAAGCTGCGAGCGGAGAGGCCACGGAACAATAAAGGCAGGGTTGGAAGGGGAAAGGGCGCTGTGGCTTTGGGGGGGATGGGGGTGCCGGGGTGGGCCCCCATGGGTGCAAACACCCCAGCAGGGGCTCCCCATCAGCGGCGGCCTCGCTCCGCCCCGGGCCCGGTTTCCGGGTAGTAACAGAGCAGCCAATCCGCGGAGTTGCGAGAGCTCGGGGCCTTTCCCCTGCCAACACGGCTCACAGCCTGGCACCCGCCCCAAAAACGGGGGAACCGCGAAGGGGAGCCCCAGTTCTGCCGTGCCCCCCCGGGGTGGGAGCTACCCGGGGAGCTTCCCAGCGGGATAACCCTGCGCTTCCAGGTGTTTCGGGGAGCACGGAGCCTTCCTGCCAACCCCCGGCTCTGAAAGGTCACAGGTTACCCGGCAAACTTTGGCTGCAGCCCCCCAAAAAGGGGGAGGAGGGATCGTGGCTCTCCTTTCCCAGCCTCAGCAGCACAAACCCGGTCCGGAGGGAGACAATGAGTGACGGGGGAGTCGGAGCACACATCCTCGTCCGGGAGATTATTAAACATCAGCTCCACACATTCCCGCAGAGCTCTGCCCTTCCTGCAGCCCCCGCCGAGAGCAGCCACCTCTCCCCCTGCCTTCCTCACAAAGAGGCATCCACAAAAGGACACGGACGTGGAAGGATTGAAAATAGGGATCATAAAAAGAGCTCGCTCGGCTCCTAAACCTGTCAGAGCAGGAGAAGGCAGGAGCGGTGTTATTCACCCTGCTCGGTGCCCCCTCCCTGCTGGGAAAGGTAGCCCTTGGCAGGCCATAAATCCATACTATTATTCACCGCTGGAGACGTGGAAAGGGGATGAAAAGGGAAACCGCAATGGAAACGGCAGCAAAAAGCGGAGGGGGGAGGAAAAAACCCCAAACAAAAACCCTACACAGCAACAAAACCCTGCAAGCCCCAGGAGGAGCCGCCTTCAAGCACATTCCTTCAGAGCAGTGCCTTCTCCTCTGGCCACCACCGAGCCCTTCCTCGCTGCCATGGCTCCAAGGATCTCAGAGCAGCTTCCAGAGGGGGAAAATTCCCCCGGGAAGAGGCTGGGGCCTAGCGAGCTGCTCACCCCGGGCGAGTCAGGCAGACAAACAAAAAAAGGCTGGGGAGGAGGGAGGGAGGGAGGGAGGGAGGAGTGGTGAGCAGTCATCTGACACATCCAACTTCCTAAGTTTGTTGTCCGCAGGAGACCGACTGCTCTAACCCTCACCCCTTGGAAAACAAGGAAAGCAGAGCCCTGACAACAAGGGCCTTGGCTTTTGGAAAAGCCACCGGGGTTCCTTTTGTCAGGGGTGGCGGAAAGAGCAGAGCAGAAACTCCCCAGCACTCACAGGAACCTCAGATTATTCGGGGCTTTCTACCTACCCAGCTCCTAGAAACACCCAAGCAAAGCCACTTCGCAGGGAAAACCTGCTCTTTGTCCTCCAAAATGCTGGAGATCGCTGGAGATGCCGACAAGGAACCGAACAAAAAGGAAAAAAAAAGGCAAAGAGAGGGGGAGGGGAAAGGGAAACAGAGCAGCAGCCGATCAGGTTGGGCCTCGGCCCCTCTCTGGCCCAGAGCTCTTCCCAGGGTATCCCCAAGAAAGGTTTCCCCCCCCTCAGCAAACAGCTGGAATTCCCGACCCTCCTCCCGGTGCGATTAAACATCGATCGCAATTGGCGGAGTCTGCCATGTGTGTAACTTTAAACCCCGGATAAAAATAGCTCCGATTCGAGCACCATCAGGACTCGTTTCCTACTGGCTTCAAAACAGGGCGAAAAACACACCGAGAGCGGCTCTGTGGGGAGAAAGGCGCTGGGCGAACGTCAGACACAAGTTTCCTTCGATAAGCCACAAACAGGAGCGCTGCTGCTCCTCCCTCCTCCCCCCTCCCCTTTCCAAAAAAACACCACCAAATCCAGATAAGTTTGTTTATCTCTCTCTGGGAACTAAATCAGACTCGTTTCTCGACCCCTCGGCACCACCAAGGCAAAGCCACCAGCCCCGAGTGCTGCTGAGGGAGGCCGGGCTCGTTCAGGCGACAGATCCGAGAAACATTTCATCCACTCTTGTCATTCTTACCCTTTCCCGGCTCACACCGCCACCTTGTAAACAAAAACTATTAATAAAACAATCCCAGAACCGAATTCCCAATGGTATTTTTCAACGCCACCCACTCTCCAGACAGAGAGGAAAAAAAAAAAAAAAAAGGGGATTCACCGCCCCGTCAAGGGCCAGGAATAAAAACAAGGAGGAAAAATACAAACAGATCTATGAAGGAAGAAGGAGAAAAATAAAAAGTAATAAAGCCTAACCAAACCTGGAGGGTTACATAAAGCTCTCGAGAGACGGGCTGGGGCCCTGATGCCCTTCACCCACCCCTGGGTCTGCTGAGCCAGACCCCGAGCGACCCCCCCTCGTCCTCCCCAAAAAATTCAATCCCTAAGCCGGCACCAGAAGCTTCGTGAACGGAGGGGTGAAATGGAGGAATAAATAATAATAATAAACCCCACAAAAGCCTTTCTTTGGGCTGTGGCTGCTGGAAGTGCTCTCCCCTTCCTCGCCCTCGCCAGGGCAGGCGAGGGGGGTGCGGGGCACCCAGACTGGGGGGGCATCACCAAGGGGGGCTCTCCAGAGACCCCCCCAGGGCAGCCTGTCAAGCCACAGAGGGGGATAACCCCCCAAAATACGGCAGAAGGGGGGGTTAGGCCTCTCCTGCTGAGGAGGGGGAGGACAGATCCGAGCCCCAG
>VWYP01034960.1:29197-40347 GCA_013400435.1 Pycnonotus jocosus
TAAAATAAATATATATAAAAATTATATATATATATATATAATATCCCTGTGCCCTCACCCACAGACCTGGAGGGAGGAGATCCAAGTGGGCCAGGTTGTCTGGGGAATCTCAGCCCTTCCCCAAGCTTCTTCCCCAATATCCTCAAGGATGGAGATGGCACCATGGAAATTCCCCTCTTCCCAGGTTTTGGCTGCATCCCACCCTCCAAACCAGAGGATTTATCACCCCAAACTGCCATCAGTCGAGGGACACAAGGATTGAGGCAATGGGAAACTGCCCACAACAGGCAAAGGAAACAACAAAATGTGGGGTGGGAAATGGAGGCAGCCAGATGTTGATCCCATAAAAACGAGCATCCCAAGGGATATACAGGAGCTACACCTCCTGCCCCGGGGGGAAAACAAAAGCACCACGCCAGAAGGGAGGAAAAAGAAAACCAACAAAAATGAAATGTTTATTCCCACCTGGTGTCCCCTCCGCGTGGGACACGGCCGGACACCGCGGGGACACCTCGGGGACACCTCGGGGTGGGGGTGACGGTGTCCCCTGGTCAGCCCAGGTGCCTGCAGCACATCCCAGCTCTGGGCAGGGCTGGAGCTGAGGGACACAGCAGCAGTTTGTGAANCCCCAGCCTCTCTCTGGACCCCTGACGTCACCCGCGGTGACGTCACCGCCCCGCGGCGCTGCCATTGGCCGCGCCCTCAACGCTCGGCCGGCCCCGAGGCACGCCGGGAGTTGTAGTTCTGAGGGGGAATAATGGCCGGGCCGCGGGTTCGAGGCTGCGCTGGGGCCGCAAAACTCCAGTTCCTCTCTTATCAAAGTTTCCCGTAAGCCCCCGTGGCTCCCCGTATTCCCAGTATCTCCCTTGTTCCCCATGGTTTTTTATTATTCTCCCATTTCCCGTTCCCACGAGGGTCAGGGATCTACCCCACAGCACATGGAGTTTGCCCATGGCAATCCCATCTAATCCCAGCGGGAATGTGGCGGCTGGCCAGCCCCCACGGCACCAGTCACCATTCGCCATTTCCGATGTGACACCCGCAAAGCATTTCCCCGTGCCTCAGTTTACCCACCCGCTCCATGACGGCATTAATGGGTGCCTCCCAAAGTGACGGGATTGCGGTGTGGGACCTCCACACCCCACATTCCTGACCCTGCAATCATCCCATGGATCTGCCCCGCTGCTTCCTCCCCCCGTGGGGAGGAGACACTGCCAAAGAATCCCAAAAAGCTCCTCCACTGAACGCCCCGAGTCTGGCAGGGGCAGGAGGTGACATCACCTGAGGGGACTCAAATCCACACCCCACATTCCAGGGGGAATTTGGCAGCGGAACGGGGTTATATTTGAGCAAAGCAGCTGGAGAACTTGGGATAGAAGATTATTCCCTGACTGGTTCCAAGCACTGGAAGAAGTGGACAGGGAAAAATGAGGATTTTATCATAATTTCTTGGAATTCTTCTATTCCATCTATGAAACACCAGTTTTGCAGCAGGGATTATCCCAGGATATCAGGGGCTACGACAGCACTGTTCCTTCCTGGAATACCTTAAGGCCACTCTTACAGCACCCAAACCTTGGAATGGGGGTGCTGAGGGAATTTTGGGGGTCCTCTGAGCACTCCTCGGTCTGGAAATTGGGATGGAGGGGTTGTGGCTGGCTTTTCCCACCCTGGAATGGGATATCACCCTCCCTGGATTGGGAGAATCCATGGATGAGGACTGTAGGGAATAGAGGGAGCCATAGGGAACTGCTGGAAACCATTGGAAATGAGGGAGCCAGAGTTCCAGGGAGATTTAAGGAATGGGGAAACCATGGGGGGCTGTTGGGGAGCTGTAGGTCCAGGCAGCTGGAAAAGGGGCTCTTCCATGCCCATCCCAGCCCATCCTCACCCCTATGGATTGGGGTGCCCCCATCTCCACCCCAACTCCCAGCCCAGCGGGGCCATGGGGTGAAGCAGCCCCTCATTAGGGCCCCAAAATTAGAACCCTCTCAGGAAAGGAAGGGAATTCAGCCAAATTCAGGCCCTGCTGCTTCCCCTGGGATTTCTGCCCAAGAGGGCAATATCCCAAAAAGGTGGATCCCATGAGAAGCCCCCAGGTGGGCAGGGGCACCCCCAAGTTTTGGGGTTCAGGGAGAGCCAGGATCAGCCCTGACCAAGGCAGCCACTGCATTCCCAGGCACAGGGCAGCCAGAATTCCCAAATCCATCCAAAGGGATGAAACAGATGAAACCTCGGAGCTGGGGATGGGGAAATGGAGGCAGGAGATCCTTCCCTCAAAAAAAAANAGTCGAGGGACACAAGGATTGAGGCAATGGGAAACTGCCCACAACAGGCAAAGGAAACAACAAAATGTGGGGTGGGAAATGGAGGCAGCCAGATGTTGATCCCATAAAAACGAGCATCCCAAGGGATATACAGGAGCTACACCTCCTGCCCCGGGGGGAAAACAAAAGCACCACGCCAGAAGGGAGGAAAAAGAAAACCAACAAAAATGAAATGTTTATTCCCACCTGGTGTCCCCTCCGCGTGNAACAGGCAAAGGAGACAACAAAATGTGGGGTGGGAAATGGAGGCAGCCAGATGTTGATCCCATAAAAACGAGCATCCCAAGGGATATACAGGAGCTACACCTCCTGCCCCGGGGGGAAAACAAAAGCACCACGCCAGAAGGGAGGAAAAAGAAAACCAACAAAAATGAAATGTTTATTCCCACCTGGTGTCCCCTCCGCGTGGGACACGGCCGGACACCGCGGGGACACCTCGGGGACACCGCGGGGTGGGGGTGACGGTGTCCCCTGGTCAGCCCAGGTGCCTGCAGCACATCCCAGCTCTGGGCAGGGCTGGAGCTGAGGGACACAGCAGCAGTTTGTGAAGGCAGGGGCGTCAGCAAGGCAGTCAGGGAAGGGGGATGCCAGCGTGGCCGGGGCTTCCTCGGGTCCCCTTCCCGGGGCACGGAGCTGCCGCAGGAACCACGGAGAGCTCTGCATCTCTCCCGCTGCCCCCTGCTGCTTTCCAGGAGGCACAGGGCTGCTCAGGAGGAGTTCATGCTCTCCCACTGCCGGAAAATGCGGAACACCTTGCAGGACTTCTCCGAGAGGCTCTGCGAGAGACGGGAACAAAGCAACGGCCAGAGGTCAAGGCATTGGAGCAGGACCTGCAACTGCCACTGGCAGAGGGCATGAGGAGAAACTGCAGGGAAAAACCACCCAAAATGTCCCAGCTGGCTGCCAGGACAGCAGCGTGTTCCTTATTTTCATGATCCCAATTTGCCAGCTGGAGGGGAGAACAGGTGAGAAGCAGGAGGGGACCCCAAAAAGCAGGAAGGGACCCCAAAAAGCAGGAAAGGACCCCAAAAAGCAGGAAAGGACCCCAAAAAGCAGGAAGGCACCCCAAAAAGCAGGAAGAGACTCCAACCATCCCCTGCTCCAGCTGGGTCTGGTGCTTCTGCCTTGTGATTGGTCCTGCTGGACCATCCAGAGCTTTCCTGGAATCACAGAATCATGGAATGGGTTGGGTTGGAAGGGACCTTAAAGATCAGCCAGTTCCAAGCCCCTGCTGTGGGCAGGGACACCCTCCACTAGAAGGGACCTGTTGGGGACACAAGTCACACAAAACCTCCCAAGACAAATCCTGAATCAGGAAAGCTCCAGCGCTCCCCTGAGCTCCAAGTGAAGCAGGAAGGAGCTGGCAGGAGGAATCCAAGTGGATAATCAGAGCCAGGGAAGCTGCAGCTGCTCCACAGCCACATGAGGAGGGAGTTGTGGCCTCAGCTCTGCTCTCTGCTCCCCTGGCTGGGCAAACCTGGCAATCCAAGAGCCTGGAGCCAGGAATTGGGATGGCTGCAGAGAGGAGCTCTGGGGCATGGAATGAAACTGGATCTTGGGCAGTGCTGAGGAGCTTGGGAATGGCTGTTATTTATAGCAACCCTCGTGCAGCTCCAGCACAGCCCTGGAGAGAGCCTGGTGTGGGAATGCCAGAGCTCAGCCTCTGCAGCTTGGTCCTTGTCACCTGGCTGGGATCGTGGTCATCCCAAACAAAGCCCATCCATCCCAAATTTTTGCTGTATTCCGGTTTGGGCTCACCACTGGCTCCGTTTCGGGCACTGTGTCGCATTTCTGGATGCCAAGGAGCCTCTTCAGCACCACCTCCCAGCCTGCCTCGGCCTTGCCAGGCTCCTTCTCCGTGTGGGATGCAGCATCTTCCAGGGATTCCTCTCCCTCCCTGGTGCTCACCCAGGGACACCAATCCCGGTGCTGAGAGCTGGGGTGAAAGAAGCTCCTCAAGGAAGCGTCCTGGGAAGCGAGGAGGTGACAGAGAAGGGACACAACAACGGGATGCTTTAGAGACTCCAAGAATCCCTCTTTGTGCCTGAGGGACACCACCAAAGCCCTGGATGAGGAACACTCACCGAGCTGCTGGAGGAGCAGAGCCGTGCCCGCTTGGCCCTGCGGACGGGGCTGGATGGCACCTCCATGGTGTCCCCCTGTCCCATGCTCCGGGTCACCGGGCGGCTCCTCAGAGCAGGGCTGGTCACATCCAGCTCGCCCCTGTCCATGGAGCTGGGAGAATCCCAACCCCGTGGGCGGGACACGGCTGGGGATGGGCTCTTCTCGTGCTGCTGGGGGGAAAAATGGAATTAATGGAGCTGCTCTGGTCACCGAGGGGGCATTCCCACCACAAGGATGTGGATTTGGAGCACCAGGAGCTGTCCCTGCACATCCCAGTGTTGCAATAGGACATGAAAGGATGAGGCAGGGATGAGGTCTGAGGTCAGCAGGAATGCTCTCTTCTTTTTTTTAATTTTCATTCCCACTTATATACAACTTGTACATAGGACAAGGGATTGCTCAAAGGTGTCAGCACCTCTTCAATCTCGTTGGTGAACACCACCATCACTTAAAAAACTCCTCCTAGAGGAGAAAACACGAAAACATTTCTCTGTTTACAAGAGAAAGCGTAAGAATCTGAGCTCAAGTTCTGTAAACATCAGAAGGCAAAGTGAAAGCACAGCAGAGCAAGGGCAGCGTGGCAGGGCGTACCTGCTCGGATGCCGGGTCCTGGCTCCGTGTCAGCATCCTGCGTGGGGACGTGGGCACGGGCGGGCAGCGCTCGGGGGCGGCGCTGCCGGAGCCGCAGGAATCGGGCTCAGGGGCAGATTCCAGCTGGTGGAAGCCCCACAGCCCCACCTTCCTCATGCAGCGCGAGCAGCTGATCACTGACAGGTTCATGGAGCCCGAGGAGGCGCTGCGGGGACATGGACAAGCATGGAATCACCATGGGATCACCAGGGAATCACCAGGGAATCACCATGGGATCACCATAAAACCCCCATGGAATCCTCATGGAATCACCATGGGATCACCATGGAATCACCATAAAACCCCCATGGAATCCTCATGGAATCACCATGGGATCACCATGGGATCACCATGGAATCACCATGGAATCACCAGGGAATCACCATGGAATCACCATGGAATCACCATGGAATCACCATGGGATCACCATGGGATCACCATGGAATCACCATGGGATCCTCATGGAATCCTCATGGAATCCCCACGGAATCCTCATGGAATCACCATGGAACCACCATGGAATCACCATGGAATCCTCATAAAACCCCCATGGAATCCACATGGAATCACCATGGAATCCTCATATAACCTCCATGGAATCCTCATGGAATCATCATGGAATCCTCATAAAACCCCCATGGAATCCTCATGGAATCCTCATAAAACTCCCATGGAATCCTCATGGAATCCTCATAAAACCCCTATGGAATCCTCATGGAATCATCACAGAATCCTCATGGAATCCTCATATAATCCTCATGGAATCCTCATAAAATCCCCATGGAATCCTCATGGAACCTTCACAGAATCCTCATGGAATCCTCAGGGAATCATCATAAAACCCTCATGGAATCCTCACAGAATCCCCAGGGAATCCTCATATAATCCTCACAGAATCCCCTTGGACTCCCCATAGAATCCTCATGGAATCCCCACGGAAGCACAGGATGGGTTAGGAGGGATCCTAAAGATCATTTCACCCCAACCCCTCATGAGCAAAGACACCTCCCACCATCCCAGATTGCTCCAAGCCCTGTCCAACACGGCCTTGGACACTTCCAGGATTGGGGAAAGTCAGGAGAGGTGGTCAGGGATAAGCCTGGGCTTGGAAAACTCAGGGAAATAAATGCATTAAATCCCATTTATGATGTTGATTTAAACTGGCTCAGCTGCATTTTGCCTTGTCAGGAACACAGGGAAAAAGAGGGGAAAAAAAAGTGGTGAAATAAGGGAAGCACAAGTGGAATAGTGTGAAAATGGTTAAACAAGGGAAGCAGAATCCTGGTGAAAAAGAGGGAAAATAGGAAAAGAGTGACATGAAAGAAGCAGGAGAGCAGTGAAAGAGGAGGAAAATGGGAAAATAAAATCAAGCAGGCAGAAGCATGGTGAAAAAGAGGGAAAATAGGAAAATAGTGACATGAAAGAAGCAGGAGAGCAGTGAAAGAGGAGGAAAATGGGAAAATAAAATCAGGCAGGCAGAAGCACGGTGAAAAAGAGGGAACACAGGAAAAGAGTGAAATTAGGGATACTGAACATTCCACATCCCTCCAGCCTCCAAGAGCTCCCATGGCAAGGCCAGAGCGTGAGGAACATTCCAGGCCCATCCCTGCAGCCCTGCCCACCTGCAGGTCCAGCCACACAGCGCCAGGATGCAGGCAGGAACGTGCACCTGCAGGATTTCCGTGGAAAACTTCCCGGGAGGCTTCTCCCCCTCTGTTCCTTTGTGCTCCAGCTCCTCCCCGATGAGCTGCAGGAGCCGAGTGATCTTTTCCTCTGTCAGGGACTGCAAAGCACAGGGACCATAAAATGCTCTGGGTTTGGCTCTCAAATCATGTCCCACCTGGAGAAAAATCCCTGTTCCACCCCGTGGAATTGTATCATCCAGCACTCCCAGCTCTGGGTAACAGGGAGAAGTCACTCAGAGCATTTCTCCCTCCCTCTGGCTCCCCCATTCCATGGAATCTCCCCCGAGCAGTGGGGCAGCTCCTGCTCCAGCCCTGGCTTTGGGAGTCTCCGGTGGTTCCCGAGCTCAGCCAGCCCCAAAGCAGCCCCGGGGTTGTGCTGAATGGATGAAGATTCCCTGGATCCCACAGGGCTGCCCAGAGCCATCTGTTCCCTGGCAAAGCAGAGTCCAACCAGCCAGACTTGGCTGCAGCAGGCCAGGGCCAGGACAGCTTCCCACAGGGTGCCAATTCCACGCTCGTTCCTGGCTTTTCCCTGCTTTTCCCTCCTGCCTGTGGAGCCTCTTTCACCTTTCCAGGTGTCTGCTCACACCTCAGGGTCAGGGCAGCCCCTGGAATCCCAAATTCCTGACTCCAGACATGTGGAGAGGCCCTCAGCTGAAGGAGTGATCCGTGAGCTGCCAGGGAGAGCTCCCAAAGGAGGCTGTGGGACCCCAAATCCCCTCTCCCAGGCACCATGGAGCAGCCTGGGCCACTGGGAAAGGTCCAGAGTGGGATCCAGACACACTTCCCAGCTGAGGAGCCGTTCCAAGCTCCTCTTTACATGTTTCCATGGTGAAACCACCACATGGGGAACGTCCAAGGGAAAAAAACCGAGGTGGGAGCAGATCCTTCACACACACAGAGGCTGAGATTCCCCATTTGGGATCAGGAATCATCCTGATGGCCCCTGAAGCCTGGAATGCTGCAGATTTTGGGACAAGAGGGGACTCACCATGTTTTTCAGGTCTTCTGGTCTGAGGGAGGGCAGCTGCAGCTCCATCTTACACAGGCTCTGGAAGCGATCCAGGAAATCCTGGAGGAGGACTCTGGGCTCGTCCACCAGCAGCCTGGCAAAGCGATCTGGTGAGAGGAAAAGCTGGGCTCAGCATTCCCAACCTCTCCTTGTCCCACAGGGAAAGGGGGGACACGAGCCCAGCCAGGGGTCTCCACATCAATGCAGTGACAGGAGAAGAGGGAGTGACCTTAAGCTGAAGGAGGAAAAGTTTAGGTGGGAGATTGGGAAGGAATTCCTGGCTGGGGGGGTGGGGAGGGGCTGAGATGGAATTCCACTTCCCTGGAAATGCCCAAGGCCAGGCTGAATGGGGTTTGGAGCACTCTGGGACACTGGAAGGTGTCCCTGCCCATGGCTTTAAGGTCCCTTCCAACCCCAAACAATCCCATGATGATTTTTCTGGCTTTTCTCAGCACAGCCTTTCTCCCTTCACAGCATTCCCAAGCAGCACAGCTTCCAAGACAGGATCTATCCTCTCTGTCCCCTGGCCCCTCCCAGCTCCAACCCAAAAGCTCCAGAGGCACCCAAAAGTCAGGAAAAGCTGGATACAGCCCTGGGGCTTTTATTAGCTGAGGCTGCTCGGGGATGTTGCTTTCCTGTTGTATTTCATCATTCCCACAGGGAAAAGGAGAATGTGACGACAGGAATAGCAATGGAAAGGGGGGAAAAAATGGGACTAATGGATTGTGCAGGAATCTGAGGCACCCACCTGGGCAGGGGCTGTCTGGCCAGAAGCAGAATTTCTCATGGGCAGTGCTCAGGGCCTTCCTGAGCTCCTCACAGCGCTCCTTGTCTGCAGGGAAAAAAAAAAAACAACTCAGGAATGCTTCCAGGAAAACCAAGCCAGGAGAGGAAGGCACCAGCATGGCAGAGTTTCCCTGGAGCTTCAGCTCAGACTTTTCCCCCTTCCCACTGAGAGGAATTCCAGGCTGCCTCAGGCAGCCCCGGGAACAGCAAATGTCACCTCAGCAGTTCCACCTGCCCACAGCCCAAATTCCTCCCCACTCCCAGGGCACAGGAATTTCTGTGCCAACCATGGGCACAGAACCTGCTGGGTCCTGCCAGTTTTTCCTCCTGGGATGCTGCCAAGCCCTGGCTGAGCTGATCCCTCCACCCCGGCTGTAGGAGCCAAATCCCAGCCACATCTGGGAATCAAACTTCCCCCAAAAAACCCCCAAAGATCTCACTTTTAATTTCACTTACACCTTCGGATCGAACTCATCTCTTTTCCTACTCGTTTTTCGATGCTTTCTTCCCAATCTTGGATTATTTTAGATTTTCCTAACCTGGTGTGATTCCCGATGGAATCGTCAGGCCAAGGTTTATTTAACGGAGATAATCTGAATAAACAGGGAATGTTGATATTGAGTGACCCAAAAGGAAAGGCTCAGGATTCCCATGAGTCACATGGCACCTGGCAGGCAGCAGGAATGTGCTCTCTGTTCACTTCCAGGGGAACTGCAGCCAGGAAAATTGAGAAGTGGGGATGGAACTTCCTTGTGAGATAACGAGGAGTTTATTAATTAAATCTCACAATGTCATTTCTGCCTGGATGGCCTTGGTGAGCAGCAAGTCAGATTACAACAACTGATCATGAACCCCAAAAACTTGGTGTGAGGATCGAACTCACGACCTTCAGATTTCAATGACTGATTGTGAACCCCAAAAACTCGGTGCGAGGATCGAACTCACGACCTTCAAATTACAATGACTGATTGTGAACCCCAAAAACTCGGTGTGAGGATTGAACTCAGGACCTTCAGATTTCAATGACTGATTGTGAACCCCAAAAACTCAGTGCGAGGATCGAACCCTCAGGTTACACCAACTGATTATGAACCCCAAAACTCGGTGTGAGGATTGAANTGAACCCCAAAACTCGGTGTGAGGATTGAACTCAGGACCTTCAGATTTCAATGACTGATTATGAACCCCAAAACTCGGTGTGAGGATTGAACTCAGGACCTTCAGATTTCAATGACTGATTATGAACCCCAAAACTCGGTGTGAGGATTGAACTCAGGACCTTCAGATTTCAATGACTGATTATGAACCCCAAAACTCGGTGTGAGGATCGAACTCATGACCTTCAGATTTCAGTGACTGATTGTGAACCCCAAAAACTCAGTGTGAGGATCGAACTCANGAACCCCAAAAACTTGGTGCGAAGATTGAACCCACGACCTTCAGATTTCAATGACTGATTGTGAACCCCAAAACTTGGTGTGAGGATCGAACTCACGACCTTCAGATTTCAATGACTGATTATGAACCCCAAAAACTCGGTGTGAGGATCGAACCCACGACCCTCAGGTTACACCAACTGATTGTGAACCCCAAAAACTCGGTGTGAGGATCGAACCCACGACCCTCAGGTTACACCGACTGACTGTGAGCCCCCCAGATCTGACCCCCCGAGGCCGCCCCACGCGTGCTCACAGTTGCTGAGGTCGAAGGCCAGCTGCAGGCTGGTGCACAGGTAGGCCTGGCAGCTGGAGCACCGCAGCAGGTCGCACTCCACGCTGACCCAGCCGAAGCGGGCGCACACCAGCGGCGACAGCGAGTGCGGTTTGCCCGCCCACCTGAGCGGGTGAGCCCGTCAAGGAGCACACACACAGCACACACACAGCACACACAGGGCTCCTGCGGGGTTTGGGGATTGGGAAAGCTCCCAGGGAAGGGAGAGCTTGGACAGGGGAGCGGCTGCAGAGAGACGGGGAGCAGGGTGGGAGAGCGGGGAATGGGTGGAGATGGGCCAGGGGGAATTTGGGAAAAGGTGGGGTTTGAGGAGAAGGTGGATTTGAGGAAAAGGGGGGATTTTAGGGAGAGGCAGGATTTGAGGGAAAAGGTGGATTTGAGGAAAAGGTGGGACTTTAGGAAGAGGCAGGATTTGAGGAAAAAGAGGGATTTTAGAAAGAGGTAAGATTTCAGGAAGAGACTGGATTTCAGGAAAAACCAGGATTTGTGGAAAAGGCAGGATTTTAGGAAGAGGCTGGATTTCAGGAAAAGCTTGGATTTTAGGAAAAAGTTGGAGTTTAGGAAAAAGTGAGATTTCGGGAAAAGGCAGGATTTTAGGAAGAGCCTGGATTTCGGGAAGAGGCTGGATTTTAGGAAAAGGCTGGACTTTAGGAAGAAGCAGGATTTTAGAAAGAGGTTAGATTTCAGGAAAAGTCAGAATTTTAGGAAAAGGTTAGACTTCAGGAAAAGGCTGAATTCAGGGAAAACACTGGATTTTAGGGAGAAGCTGAATTTTAGGAAACGGTGGAATTTTAGGCAAAGCTGGGATTTCAGGAAAAGGTCGGATTTCAGTAAAAGGTGGATTTTAGGAAAAGG
>VWYP01034961.1:3542-24892 GCA_013400435.1 Pycnonotus jocosus
AGACCAACCCTTTGAGAAGGTACTACCAGTTGCTTTATCCTCAAGTGTATATACTGGTCTTTCACCTTTATTCTAGTACATCAGCATTGGAAAGGTTCAAGATGCCTGTCTTCCTTCCCTACTTTCCTTGAGCTCTATGTTTCCTATAGCTCAAATTTAGAGAATCATGTTCAACATGAACATGTTTCAGCTCACTCTTTCACTTAAGGTTTTTTAGGACATCTAGCTCTTTTCCCACATGGGTCCCAGGAGGTTAACCCTAAACCTCAATTTGCAATTCCTCTAAGTGTAGTGCTGAACTTAACTGATAGGTCTTGTTCTAAATGTAAAACATTGCCTTTGTACAAGTTCTAGTCAGCCAATCTTCCTTTATCTGAACCTTCCTTCACACCTCAGATTCAAGTACAGTTTCAGGAAAGAAGAGATTAGTTAGTTCTATTAAACCAAAGTTTCTAGTAGTGGGCCTTTTATTTGGGGTGTTAGAGGGACAGAACACTAACACAGTCTGTCTCTTTATGAACTTTATACTATAGATCATAAAACAGAGTAGCCACATTTCCATTAAAATCTATTAACAGTAGGGGTGGAGTTGCATAATTCAGACAACCTCCCATTAAACTCTTAATTTAAACCATAGTGGAGAGGTCAGTGGGAAGTAACACTGCAGAAGGTTATTCTATCCATAAATGTGAATTAGTGTGAGTATTTACTGTAGCTTTCATGTAAGAAATAAAAGGGAAGTGCTGCAAGAAAATGGTTGCCCTTGGTATACAATGTTTAGGCTTCACTGAATAAGGAGGCAAATACTGATTTTTTGAAGCAGTAATCCTGTTTACAAAATTGCTGATTGATTTCTAAAAACAAAATCCAGAAGACACAACAAACCCAAAGAAGCCAAAGCCAGATGAAACAATATGGCAAGTGAGAAATGCTTTAATATTTACATTAACATAATCTGAAAATATATTTGAACCATCTACATGGTCCCTAATGACTGCTTAGCCATTTTTGTCCTTGAGTTCTGGAAGAGAAAAAATCCAGAAGAATTTGGGTCTAGGCTTTCTGTTTTATTATAACATATTTTCCTCAAGGTGAAATGAATAGTTCTGTTCATACGATACAAGGATTTGAAGTAAGTCTGGTCTCACTCCCTGAAAATCCAAAAGTAGTTTACATGTTATGTTGGATATCAGACTTACTTCTACAAGCTTTCCTTGTTAAAGACTTCTACAATAGAGAAAGAGATTTTGAAAATATATCTGCTTACAACACTATGACTGCAAAGGAATAGCAATGATTTTGCAGATAACTGTCCAGACTTCCATATATTTGTCTCCCAGGCTGTACTAATGCTGATAGTACTAGCTTTTATTTATTCTTGAAAAAAATGTTGTTGTATTTGCTTTTGTGAAATTAAAAGTTCTTATAAATTTCTCATTTCAATAGTGTTGCTGCTCCATGGAAGTTACTTCTGTAGCATGGTAAACCTTCTCTTGTTAAAGAGAAGTGGAATATCTCATAATTGTTCATATCCCATAGACAGATCTATTCATAATGTAATTTGAAAACTCTTTTACTTAACTAGTTAAACTGTGATGTTGTGGATGCCCCATCCCTAGAAGTGTTCAAACCAAGGCTGAATGAGGCTTTGAGCCACCTAATACAACAAAAGTAGTCCCTACACTTGGCAGGTGGATTGGAACTAGATGGTTTCTAATGTCCTTCCAAACCCAAACCTTCAGTGATTCTATTATAAATAGCATTAATAGAATAATAAGCCTGCAGGATAAATGGGTAGGTCTCCTTGAAGTTCAGGAGTGGAAATGTGACTGAGGCCAGCTGTGACTCCCATGAGTATCCAAAAGGTTTGCTACACTCAGCTGAAATAAACTGCCCTGAAAGCACACATTTCTGAGGCAAGAGGACTCAGTATTACAGGCCTTGGATCCAACTTGTAAGATTAACAACATACCTAAAATACATGTGCCCAACCTCATTGAACTTTTGCGCCTCCATAAGTATAACCCACAGTGGAGGATTTAATTCCAGATACTATTTAAAAATTCTGTGTGAATCTATGTGGTTACATTGCTGTTCTACATTGAATTTAAATTATAATTTTTAATTTCTGTGGAAGTCAGGTAGGCAGATTTCTTCAAGCAACTGATATCATGGGATAATCACAGTCAACAGAAAGAAAATCCATCAGGTTCCAGGTATCTTTTTAAACTGTTCTTTTCATATTTTTTCCTTTTTGACATATTGATCAGATAATTCTGATGTTATACATACCATACAGACACAAATATTCAGTCCACAAAACTGTCAGTACAGCCCAAAATCATTAACAGGAAGAGTAACTTCTCAGTAAAATCTTGATGTATTGGTTATGAAACTACAGTCATGTAGAATCATGAAGTGAAACAGAGCCCAGAAAGCCACCAATCCCATTACACTGCCCTTCCATTACACTGCCACAGAGTGGAGGTCATGATATTTAAAATTAATACTCTTTCATTTAAATACTTCTGAAGATTATAAACAATACAGTTTCATAAGTAAAGAGTGATCAAATATTATTCTTTAATGCTCTTAAGTTTGCAGACCCCTAAAACCAATAAAGAAGACTGGAGTGATTTAGGATAATCCTCACTAGATAAAAGCTGGTGTTAAGTCCACTGATCCTAAGAGATATACATCACAATCTATCAGAGGATGCTTTAAGCAGCCATAGAGAAAGAAACAGAAATAGGCAAAGAAACGAATATGAAATCCAAATGCTTGCAAGCAGCAGCTAAAAGAGGCCCAGACAAATGAAAATGTAACTTTTACTCATTATATTGGATTCTTTTCATTGAAGGGGAAACAAAGAAATACCAAGCTATTCCTTGAATAAATATTCATATCCAGAATTGTGCAGAACAGCAGCGTCCAGATGACCTGCTGGGAAGCCTTGTGATGTATTCCAAGACTCCCCTGTGGCCGTCTAGCCTGGAGACCGGTCTGCAGTGCCACAGTTCCCAGTGGTGGATAGTCTTAAACCTAAATGAGGATAATATATGGAAATTTGTGCACACAGCTAAGTTCCTAGATCAAGAATCAGAGAGCAATTTCAGATAGTTTACTATGGATTGTTGAGGAAACATACAACAAAGTTAGGATTAGAGAAAATTCAATTATGTGATGAAATCCCTAGAAAAATGTCATAGAAGGTGATAAATCTCAAAATCATGTGACTTTTCAAGACAAAAAGGACTGTTCTTCCAGTGTAGGAATTCAGAACCTTGACAACCTAAACAGAGGAAAAACTGAAATAATTTCTTGATTGCAAGGGACAGGGACAGAAATGAACAGTAGCTTTTCTTATGAGAAAGAAATGAGCTACAGCAGATCTGCATCTCCCTTCCACTTTACCCAGAGCTTGCTCTCAAGGCTCTGAAGTTTGCCCCTATTAGCTAAAGTATGAAAGCAACATTAGTGATAAATGCCACTGCACAAAGAAAGACCTCATTTAGCAATTTACTTTGCATGGCTAGAAAATATTAAATTGTTATCTAATTGTTAACTTTTTTTTTGGGGGGGGAGGGGTTGGGGGAGAGGAGAGGAAGGGAGGGGAGGGCAAGTTTGCTAGAAAAGAGGAGTTCTAAAGAACACCAGATCATTGAAATGAACATGGTTGAAAGTTTCTTTGACTGATTAGATTCACTGAATGTTTTAAGAGAAAGACTCTGCCTTGATTAAAGCAATATATTCAATGTGCAAGACTAGAATTCAAACTAGTTAGGAATATGAACTATGTGACTTGAAAACTATGAATGTTTTTACATTTGGGGCTCTGCCAGTTTCAGAGAAATAAATAGTTCTGTTAGCCAAGAAGTAACTCCTCCTCTGCAGGGTTTTATTCGATGAATAACTGTACAAAAGCTTTTGTAGTTTTGTAGTGATTTTTATTTCACAGCAGTTGTGCTGGAGTGCGTGTATCTATTAGGAACCTTGGTCATTTGTTTTTGAAATGCATTTATTTATCTTCTGTTACCTACATCTAGCAATGATCAGAATATCATCTTCCTTAAAGTAAGTGACTTTTTGGTAAATTACCGTGGCTGTAATACAAATTAACTCATTATTAATTAACTTTTTTGCTTGAGAGTACACCAACACATAACAGTAAAATGTGTTGCATTTATTTCAATTTTATTTTTTTAAAGATCTCAGAGGCTAGAAAAATACTGGTCTATTGTATATTGGGGTAGAACTGCAGCATGGGAGCCTAACATTAAATATATTAATAGATAAATGCTTTCCTCTTTTTTTTCAGTCATAAGAGATAGCAAATGAGGCATGTAAGACAGACTTTTCACACATTTTTAACCTCATCTAGGACACAGTGAATATCACATTCCATGTTTCTGAAACATGATTGATTGATGAAATATTCTGATTCAGGCTATCTGAATTTGTTTAATAATTATCAAGGAAACAGAGATCCTGTGTTTACCTCTGATGCTTGATAGAGTGGGTTCCTGCTCCCAGTCCAGGTGGGAGGGTTACTGTTACATTTGGCCTCTACTTCAGCAAAGGGAGTTTAGCTGAAATTAGTACATGCTAATAGTGCAATCAGCAGTAGTGATTTTCCCTTAATGAAAAATCTTTGTTGGAAATACAGTTCAACTGGAAATACAGTACTCCCTTATACTCACAGACAGGGACTGGTGTTCTTCCTTCATGAATTGATGAAGAACAGAGAGATATGTTTGAAGTTGTATACGACAACTTAATGGAAAGTACAGCCTGTTCACTGTACTTGAAATACATCACCTCTCTGTGAACTTCATAAACTGAATCACAAACACTCTCTTGCAGGGCCCTTATTTGTGTCTACAGACTAAGAAAACAAAAACTCAACCTAAGAAAATACTTTCTTCATAATTGACTTTTCATCACATTTCATCCTAAAATACCTCAGAAATTTCTGAAAGATATTTAGACATATCTAGAAAATTCAGAGATTTTAGTATTTCCAAAGAAACCCTTTGATAATAAGGGAACATCACTACAAGGCTTGTACAAATCCCTTAGTTTTTTCTTTCTCAGTTAAAACTGAGGGAAGAGGGTTACCTGATACAGTGTGACAAGTTTTCTAGCGAAAGCTGATAAGAATGCTATATTCTGTTCCTACCTCTGTGAGTGCTCATAGTTGTTTTCAAGATCTGGTTAGGCATGTGCCCCAAATCAAAAGAATTTTTCCATAGCTACTTATACCAGTGATTGATTTTATTTCTTAGATATCATAATAATATGTAATTTCCAGCTCAGGAGATTTAGCAGTTCAGGAGCAACAGTGATGTCACTGGTCTGTGTTGTTGATGTGTGTTCCATAGGCTTCCTGTTGATGCAAGGCAGAAGAGAACATCAGCATGAGAAAGACACTGGCATAGTAATGTGATTATTGGTGCTTTGGAAATTTATAGTGCAATTTAACAAAAATCTGTTAACAGCAATTTAAAGGGCAATTGTATTCTCAAATTTAATGATACAATCACAGAGTTATTTGCGTTGGAGTATATAAATACCTAGTAGTTCTTCTCATGTAGAATTTTGGTTCATTTAACAGATTAGACAGCAGTTTAGTAATTATATTACATAATTTACTGCATGAGACTTCCAGTTATGTAAAAATTTATTTCAGTTTTATTTCCTACATGTCTAAGAGACTTTCGTAGTAGGAACATCACTTTAATAATCTAGAGATGTGTCTTCTGTTGCAAACATTTCTAAGGTAATTATGTCTTTGTTATTGATGGCCCACGTCTGAAAACCAAAAGCACAATACACCCTCTTCATCTCTGTGATTATGAGCTATATTCAACCTTGTCATTGAAACTACCCTGTGAAGGTTGATACTGAAGAGCAAATTAGTTTTTCAAATAGATTTTCACTTGGAGAAGCACAGGCCATGACGGCAACCAAGCCAGAGCTTGTGGCCAAAATGAGAAACTTTGCCCTCAAGAGTATTGCAAAAATCTCCCCACTGAGTAATGAGACATTCTTCCTTTTTGGAAACTGTCAGAGAGATTCATATTGGTACATTGCTTCCAGGCATCAGGCTTAACCACATGCTGTTAGGAACAAAGCACAGATTGCTCAAAAGGGAAGAAAGGAGGGGAGGAAAAGGACATAAACCAGGAAAAAAAAAGGAAGTGAAGTTTTGATAAAAGGAATAGGAAATATGTGGACACAAACCACAAAAGATAAGTGAAGTTTTGATAAAATGAATAAGAAATAACAGGACCAAGATGAAATGTAGAATTCACTGTTAGCTAGTAGGCATGTCATGAGTTTATTCTCAAGGTTGTGAAGTTAGTGCTGGTTTGTTTTTCTCCACCCCATCCACATAAATGTTCATGTCTCTGATGTGGCTGATGCTGCAGTGCAGAGCTGTGTCATGCCAGGCAGAGGCTGAGGGAAAGGTGTCACTGGGAGATGTGGCCAGGATGGTGATTCTGCCTAGTCATGGGGGACACAAGAAAGGCAAGTCATTGCAAGCCTGGATCATGCCCTGGGAATTTGGACCTGCAGCACTGCTTCCAAAAGAGGAGACAACTGTTCTAGGGAGATCACACATACAATCTCTTTCTTTCCCTCTTCCCTTCATTTCAAGCTATTACAAATTACCTAAAACAAGACAGCATCCTGAAACTAATTTTTTAAAAGTGCATTGGATTTTTGAAAGCTAGTTTTTACATGGTTTAGGTGCTGGATGGGATGGTGTTGGCACACTGAGGATCTTCCAGAATAACTGTTATTTCTTCTGTTGGATGGAGGAGATCAGGCGGACAAGATTTTCCATGGAGAAATTTCTGGTGCTCTACATCTCACTGTGTATCTGTGTGTGTGGGTGGGTGTGGGGTGTGTGTGTGTTGGATGTGACTAAGCTGTATCTAAAGAAAAACTAAAAACTAAAAAAAAGAGCTATATGATTGTCTCAGTCATGCCAGGGTTCAAGGCTTTTCTTAACAACCTGCAATTGTTAATGCACATAAGTGTAGCAGGAAAAACATACTTTCAGAAAATAAATTGTATTCCTATACGTAGATAGAGCATTAACTCTAAAACTAGGTAGGAGGCCAACAAAATGTGGCAATAGTAGATTTCACTGTCTCAAAAAGGAGATATTTTGTTATAACACTTTGTAAATATCTATCTGCAGCCTTCATAAATTGGTATCAAAAAACCTCCTTTTGATCAAAAAATGTATGTAACTCTCCTCCCTAAAGTGACCATTGCCTAGCCAATAGTGCAATCGTGTATTGCTGAGGCTTTTTATTTTACATTACTCATCCAAGCTGTGTTGGGCAGAGAAAGTTTTTGCCATTACAACAGAGAAAAGGAAGAGGATGTTCTTTGAATACAGGCAGAGCCATAGTAAAAACATTATTTGACATCTTTACTGTTTTGTAGTCCATGGGGTCATCTTTAAGCTTTTTTTTTCTTTTAGTTGCAGTTTGTAATATGTTACAGATCTAACTGCCTAGTGCTCATAGAGTATCAGAAATCTATTATTTTAAACAGAAGAGGAGGAACAAAATCTCATTCAGAAACAGACAGAAAACTACAGAAATGAGAGGTCAAATGGCTTTCAAAAGGTAATGCAGCTTCTAATGCTACTGTTAGCATCCATATTTCTTGAATCTTTTAAATCTCACAATAGCATCTTAGTCCCAGGGCATCTTACTTGCTGTTCTGCTATTCTTCGGAGATTTGTTATTTGCCTATTGAATTCCATGTCAGACAAATCTCGCATCTTCATTTTCTAGCCTATTATTCCATCCTGTCCTGTCCAAACTGATTCAGCCATCCCTTGAAATTACAGCTGTGGATGAAAGTGCTAAATTAACTTTACAGTTACCCCCTCATTTTAATAATCATAATAATAGTAATAGCAATAGTAATAACAGTAATAACAATAAAAATAGCAATAGCAATAACAATAGTAGGAAAATAGTGCTTTCTTTGAAAAATTGAAGTAAATTAAACTGTCCACAACTAAGAATAAATTTGATCATCAACTACTACTTGTGAAAAAGATTTAAGGAGAATACAGTTGGACATACAGCTGTTTATAGATAGCATGTATTTTTTATTAAAAACAAAGTGCTGTATCATCAGAAATAAAACTGGTATTTCCTTTTTATGACCTAGACTACTTTTAATTGTCGACTTACAGGACAATATTTGGCTCAGGCTCCAGCTACCTTTTCTTTCCTTGAGATGATGTAAGCTCCATATCTATTTCCATATCCATATTTAAAATGAATCATTTTCTGAGAGAGTAAGATGAACTATTACAGAGGAAGAAGAAAGCCCATTCCACCACAGCTGAACAAAAATATTTTAGCAGGATGCCAGCACTACAAAAGAAAATTCTCCCCAGAGGTTCTTGCTTTATTCACAGCTAGACTGACCTAAAAATAACATATTGCTGCATAGAATCACAGCTATGTTATTTCCCTTGCAGTGTTACCAACACTTAAAGCTAAATTAAGGAAGCCATTCTTAATTTAATGTTCTGCAGTTCATCTTTCCTCTTCTCTGACTTCTGCTTTATAATCTACTCTTATTTTTTTCTGTTTAAATAAAGAAATAGTACTTTATTCTCCACGTCTGTCTTGATAATGACATATACTTGAATAGGCAGTTTTTGATCCACACCCTCTCCTGTAGTGCTATTTCATAAAGAAACTCACAAGGCTTTTCTAGGATCCAGACAGAAGCTCAGTAGTTTCCCCATTTCTGAGCAGTAGCTGAAGAGAGTAACATTGGGGTTAATTATAGCATAAACTAGGATTTTCTGGCTGGATATATTTCCTCCTATTTTGATTCACAGGATTCACTTACTTTAAAGAACACAGCATGGTACACCCATTTGTTAAAGGTCAAAATCATTTTATAGTAAATTAATGTCACATAGCTTTTTGTGCTAGGCAATTATTTTTAGCACCTTATTTAATGCTACAATGCTAATGCTAGCTAAAAAGNTTTTTTTTTACAACATAGCCTCTTGTTTCTGATTTGCATTGTATGATGCTCATCAGTAAGTGCCAAAAACCTTATGTGTATCAGCAGCATCTTCTGGAACATCAGTGGCTATATTCAGTTGCTGTGCAGTGTATGTGGAATAGTCATCCTCTGCTAGGAAGTGATAAAAGCGTGTCATTTGATTGCAATTGCATCCTCACTCATGCTAAGGTGTAGTCGTTAAAGGGTTCTTATCAACCCATGTAATTAATAATTTTGTTGGTCTTTTTTTTCAGGAGACAGGAGTTGAGAGGCAGTAAGTAAGAGCTCAAGTCTCTGCAGGACACACAGCTTTGCAACAATCTTTGTGCATGTGCATTTACTTCCTCTATAAAAACTTTGAAAGAGCTTAAACAAGGCTCTGAAGAGGAAGAGTATAAATTTTTCCTCAAGATAGCAAAAAACCCCTAACCATTTTCTGTCAAAATGCAAACCATGCTTCCAGAGGAGAAACAGGCAAGACTTAACACTTTTGGGCAAGACCCAAGTGGTGAAAGTGTAGAACTTTCTCAGTTTCTATACGATAATCTCTGAATAAGTTGCCAAAAATTAGAAAATGCTTGAATTTGGAGGATATGGTGCAGCTATAGCTATTTGGGTACTGTAGACTTAGTCAAAGTACTATGGCCTGTAGCAACTTACTATTCCTTCAAATTACTTCTATTCCTATTTCCAGTGTTCCAAAGTGCATCTATTTGGATAGGGGGAGGAAACATCATTAAACTGCCCCCCAAAATCAGCTCTGCTTCTTGCACCAGAGTGAGGCATCTATTGGCAGAAAAAAACCTGCACACTGCAATAACTAATAATGTCAATGTTTAAATAATCACCTTTAAGCCATACATTAATTCCTCATGGAAATAAATGCAGTATATAACCCCATTTCCTGCTAATATTTCACATTTGTTCTTTATTTGCTCTTATTTCTAATCCAGTCTGCTGCAATCTGGGGGGAAAGAGGGGGAGGAGAGAATGAAGGTGAAAATGGAACACTAATTTCTTATAAAAAGTATGTCTAGCATGTATTTATTATATCAAAACCCAGGCTATTACAAGGCTGAAACATGAGCTGAGCTCCTGTATGGCTGAGATGCCATTAAGCTTGACATTCCTAGGACTGCCTGGAGTTCGGATTAATCTCTGACTTGACACTCCTGTGGGTTAAAGGAGAGGAAGAGCAGTAAAAAATAAAAGGCATAGGTGTTTTGTACTCAGTTACAGCAAATCAAACCATTTTTTCTTCAAGTGCTAAATTTGCAGAAATTTCCTAGAACCAGCTCATTGCACTGGTGTATTTGGAAATGAGAGCATTATTGCATGAGTTTTCAGAGGCAGACTTGAAATCTTGTGAAATTGTTTCTAACAACTCCAGTCTAGTTTACATTAATCTGTTACTCTGTGTTAGGACTCCAGATAGAGCTGTAGTTTTTCTTTGTTGAAATGAGAATCGAGTATCACCATCACACCCCTGTTATTTATTTAACTTACTGTACTTCAAGTGTTTCCATGGCTTTTTGGGCAATAAAAAGAGATTTTAAGGCAGTGGGGTGATTGGCTGAAGGATCAGGGTCACAGGTAGTATTTTCTTCGTGTCTTTTGACAGCAGCAAAGGATATTGAAAGGAATGGGCGGACTCAATGCTACTGCAAGGCTGGTGTCACTGGCAGAATTTGGGGTTTTTTTGGTCATAGGATTATCTACCAATGCCAGGCTGGCTGATGCCTGATGAGATGCCTGAGGGGAAAAAGGGGTTTTGCACAGGAGTTAGAACGGCTTATCAGCAGAACTTTAAACTAGACTGGAATGGGGAAAGGAAAAGGACCAGACCTGGCACTAATAAGTAATTATTAGGGAGGGACATGAAAGCTTGAGGAATAATGTGTTAGTGAGATCCTTCAGTCTTCTCTGTGGGTTGTAAGCTGCAATGAGACGCACTTGAAATATTTCTACACCAACACGTGCAGCATGAGTCCCTGAGATGCACCAGTGTCACCCCTGGTGGAATGAATCCTCTGAAAGAACTGCCTTGTTGGAAGGTTGTAGGTGGTTCAGGAGGGATAGGCAGGGCAGAAGAGGCAGAGGAGGTCATGGTGGTAGGGTGGCATCGTGTATCGTGCAGGGCCTGGAATGTGAGGAGCTCACATTTGGCAATAGCCCTGTTGGGAGCCTCTGGATAGGTATTACAGAACAAGAACATAATGCAGATTTCCTCATGGGAGTCTGCTATGGATCACTGAGACAGGATGACAGCACTGATGAACTATTTTTTAAGTAACTAAGAGATACCTAATTCAGCCATCCTTGCCCTTATGGGACAATCTATCTTGCCAGATATTAGCTGGGAATAACACACAGGTGGTACAAGCAGGCCCAAAACATCTCTAAAATACTTGTGTTATAACTTAACTGGAAGGACATAAGGCCTATTAAAATGAGTCCAGAGGAGGATTATGAAGATAATTACAGGGATAGAGCACCTTTCCTATGAGAAAATGCTTAGAGAATTGGCATTGTTCAGCCTGGAGAAGAGGGGACTCCAGAGAGTCCTTATAGAAGCCTTCTAGTGCCTAATGGGGGCCTACAAGAAAGCTGGTAGAGGGAGTTTTTTCATGGACATGTAGTGATAGGATGGCTTTAAACTGAAATATAATTGGTTTAGATTAGACATTAGGAAGAGGGTCTTTACTTTGAGGGTGGTGAGGCACTGCCACAGGTTGGCCAAAGAAGCTGTGGATGTATCATCCATAGAAGAGATCAATGCCAGGCTGGATGGGTCTTTGAGATACCTGGTGAAGGGGAAGATGTCCCTGCCCATGGCAGGAGTATTGGAATGACATGATCTTTGGGGTCTCTTCCAATCCCAAGCATTGTGCGATTCTATGATTGATGGTACAGGTACTAAAGGAGACAACTATGAAAGGTGCCCTTCTTGGTTGTTACTTCTTAACAGAGAGGTTCTAATGAGTGGAGTAGTGACTGGTGGCCAACTTGGCCACAGTAACCATGAAGGAATCAAATTTATAATCCTTGATGACAGGAGGAAAAGTGCCAGCAATATGTCAGCCCTGGACAGAGGAGAGCAGTTTGCTTAGGGAACTAATTAGTGGGGTCCTTGAGAAAATGCTTTAGAAGGTTCTGGGGTCCATCAGTTCTGGTCACTTTTTAAGCACCACTTTCCAAGAGTACAGGAACTGGAAATTCCAGAAAGTTAGAAGTAAAGTAGGTGAGGCAAAAGGCCAGCTTGGCTAGAAGGCACCTTCTTCTGGAGCTAGGGTGAAAACAAGGAAGTGTATGTTCAATGGAGGAAAGATCATGTGATGTGGGGGGGCATACAGAGACACTGGCCATCACTGTAGGGAGAAAATTTGTGTGTTGGAAAATCTGTTGGCGCTGAAGTGGACCAGGACTGTGAGGGACAGTAATATGTGCTTTTAAAATGTGTTAATAGCGAAATAGCAACAGGCAGAAATAACATTGGCCCAAAGACCTGGCTGATGTGATCTTGAGGCCTTTCTTATTAATTTTTGGATGATCTTGGGCATCTGGGAATGTCCTGGTCAACTGGAAACTGGTAAATTTCCAAATTCCAACTCAGGTCATCCTATGATTTACAATTCACTTCCAGGACCCTGCACAGAGGTTCAGAATTCTCTCAAACTGAGTGTTATGTAGGATGCGGGCAGATAGAAAGAATTTTTAACTTCTCCTACTCTCAAATATTCAAGCATCAGTCCTAAACATGTGATTTTTTGATGGCTTTACCAGGACAGACATTTTCTTTGAAAAGAAAATGATGGCTAGAAAGAGAATATGAATCCTTAAAAGCTGTTTTTCTTGCACTGCTTTCACTGTTGCTGCATTTTAGTATGTTGTAAACCTGCACAGAACATGGAGGACATTGCAGAAATATGATGCAAGCTGTGAATCATAGGAATCTTATTGCAGGTGCTAGTAGAAGTTGTTTCAGTAAAGTCACAGAGGGCTGTAATACTGTATTAAATATTGCCCACTGTACTAAACTGTAATACCGTTAAATATTCCCTGTATTTTGACACATGATTTATAGAAGAACATGCTATATGACACAGAAACAAAATATAGAACTCAGCTTTACTATATGTGAAAAGCAAATCTGGCATATCCTAGAAATCATATAACAAAATACAGAAAGCAAAGCAGAAATATAGAACTTACACATTAAATTAGTCATTTGCAAAAGGAAAAGATAATGTATTTCTAAAACTTCTCAACATAATGCCACTTTCAAAAGCTGGTGAACAGTAAGAAATTTGGCAGGATGTGTTTGCCAAAGTCATTCTGCCTCAGGAAAAATTATTTTAACAGAAATATTCCAGTATTTGCTTCTCAGTGGCAGACAATCCCAGAAACCTCTGAGACACTGAGGTCCCAATAGGCACAAAATGGGTGTTAAAGAAAAAAAGAAAACCTATTCTTTTTAGGAACAATCACAAAATATATATCAACTGGAATTAAACACAAGCGATTTTTGAAATTGAATCATAGCTGTGTTCAGGGAGAGGATTTAGGGATTCAGAGACCTGGCAGCAGATATGTTTTTATTGAAAACTCATCCATGTTCACTTAGGTTCAAAAGAAACTTCTAAACAGAGAAGAGAAAAATTTGATTCATTTAACTCCATTTTAAAGGTAGCATATATAAGCTTCTATCATAAGCATGTAAATCAGTGAAAATGCAGTGTCGAAAGCAACTTGCTCCTCTTGTTTACTCAGTGTGTCTTCTGTTCATGCCAGTTATATGTTAACTTTTTCATATCTTGGTGTTTGGTATTTAAGCTCTGAGAAAATTCATGTTGGTTTCCTAACAAAAGCATTACAAGATGAGATGCTCTGAATTTTTTTATTACCTCCTAATATGCATCAATTCTTATCTAGAATTATTAGATCTGGTAGATCTTTGCTTCGTTCTTTCAAAGCCCTATCTACAGTCACTGTGAATTTCTTTGCAGGACAACCAAGACATCTGCAAGTTAAAAAGAGTAACCCAAAGTCATATGAAAAACAATCTGTCTGAATCTCTTCTACCTACTGTGTTTAAAATCAAGAGGGATTTAAGAAGGAGGAATATATTTTCCCAAGATACTAATAATGCTTTCTTTCTTCTGCCCTGCCTCCTTTTGCAATATGTGTACCTGATTATGTATTGGCAGAGTAGCTGCACAGCCTCTGCCATTTCTGTAAGACAATTCTCTATGACAAGTTTAAAATGTGTTGCTATAACCTGTTTAAATTTTAACTTTGAATCAATTTAAATTTTAACTTTGAATCTGGTATTTCTTTTTAAAAAATTCCTTGATTCATGTGTACAACAAAAGGAATAGTTTTTAGTAAGCAAAAGTTTTTAGAGAGGGATGTTGCCTATTGTAGCTCTCAGATGATCTCAGAATATTCCAGAATGGATGTCTGAGACTAGTACAACAGTAAAATCAACGTACAGGAGAAGAGCAATCAATTTCTTCTGTGGAACAAAATATTTCTCATGCACCTGCTTGTTCATGAAGGTGCCTGCTTTTCATGTTGGGTTGAAGTGAGAACAGTGAGTACCCAGCCCATTAATATACACACCTGTTTATTAATGACATGATATTTGGTACCTTTTGAAATGTTATCTTGGAAACACTTAATCAAAGGATTAAAGAAACCACTGGGCCACTTCAAATTGATACTGGACAGTATATAAAGAGGAGATATTCTAACACTGGCAGCATTGTTAAATACTTATTCCGCATCTCTCCTTACAGAGAGACATAGAGAAAATCAGTTCAAGCCTGAGAGATCAGTTTACAAGTAATGACACAGAGTGAAATAGATATGTACAGATTAGAGGATTGCTTCTTAAGAGCTTAAATCCACTTAATGCAGACAAGAAATATTGCCTTGATAAAATGAATCTGTTAGTCTTAGAGGTTGCAAGTGAGGAAATAAGCAAAGGGGTAGTGTCGCACTATTTGGTGCAGCATTCGTGGCTGGAGTTTGGAAAGGACGAGGCAGACACGTCCGGGGCCAGCATGCAAGAATTCTCTTTATTCTAATTTCTGACTCCATTTATATACACTGTACATAAGTGGCCAAGTATTGGCCAAAAGCAGGTCATCCCATCACTCGGATTGGTGACGATTCTAATCACTCAAAGGTTCTCTCACAGCAAAAGAATGTAAACATTTGCTTATTTATGTGAAAAGTGTCAGAACTCTCTCTGAGTTCTAAAAACATCAGAAGGCTTTAGCTTTAATATCAGAATGCAAGTTTAAGACATGCAAAAGCAGAGTGACAGGGTAGTTTGTTTCTGCTGCTTTGGGATTTGGTTTAGGGGATTTGAAACTAGAGAAACTAGTATCACTATTTTAATTGTTTGAAATAAAAGTAAAACATAACACTTTGATTTAACTTAAGAGTGATTTTGGGGGGGTTCAGGGTACCTTAATAAAAAACAGAGGTAAAAAGTGGAGAAAAATATTAAAAAAATGGATAAAAATGTAACTTCAAAACCTTCTACACTGCTTTGAATGTGATAAAATGCCTGTCAAGTATCTGAACATCCATGAGTATGCTTATGAGCAGATCAAAAAAAGCAAATCTGAATTTTCAGAATTCCTAGTTTCTCTGTGTAAGTAAGATGTCCACCATCTACCCGTATGGGCCCATTACTTGAGGTGCCAGCCCCTGCCCTTTTATGAGTGGTCCTGGTACCCATCATATAAGATCAAGCCTTTATAACATCAGGCTGGTAGTAGTGGAGAAGTTTTGGGGAGCACAATGAAAAATTAAGAATCTTAACAGCAGCTGACTTTGCATCAGGAATGAGCAGATGTTTGGATTCATTGGTGAAGAGGTCTGCTGCAGTCATAGGCTCCATATCTCTGCAATCAGAACAGATTTGCGGCTGGTCTGACAGCCCTCCTGGAGGCATGGTACAGAGCAGAGAGCTAACCAGCCCATCATTTTAAAGGCATTTGGAGGCATAGCTGAATGAGTCGTGAAGGAAAGCACATTTCCCACTAAGTGGCCAGATTTTGCATGTGTGCATTCATACTTGCTATTATTATGTTCTCTTTTTCATGTTATTGTCACAATTGCATTATCAATGTTTTGTTGTGATGCCTTGATGCTCTACAGAAATGGAAGATGAAATGTCTGTTTCTATCCAGTACTTGATTTACTGCTGTTCATATTCAGAACAGCATGGGACAAAGCAATGCTACAATTATTAATTTTTCATGACCTGCAACTTACACAACATAGATAGTTTTCTTCTGAAGCTGTAACATTACCTGGAGAAATTATAAGAGAGATGGTAAACTCTTCTGCATACACAAAAAGCAGATTTAAATAAATAGATTAAAAAGCAAATAGCTTTCATTGAGGTGACAAAAGTATGCAGGAATATGAAGAATTCAGTAATGGTCTTAAACACCCTCTAGTTAATATGAGTTTCACTCACCTCTAAAATTTCTTTGGTTTGACTATACAGATAAGTATCAAAGGGTGTGTCTTTGGGTTAACAAAAGATGACATATTTGGCTGGATCTTTTGGTCATCCACTTACCTGGTCACAAAGACCCATACCAGAAATCACTCAAAGTGGATGCTGAAGGAGAAACATATTTTATACTTCTACCACCGTCCTATATTGGTTCTGTGTGGAGGCATCTCACATAGACATATGGATAAACCAACATACTGGGCCAAAATTACAAAGACATAATTTTTTGTGTTAGCTTTCAGCCTTGCTCGCTTCCCTCATACCCCTTCTCTCTCCTCATCTTTCCACAGTCACATCTACTCTGTCTTCTCTGTGCTATGCAGTCAAGAGCAAAATGGTTTCACATTGTCTGCCTGGCTCTTTCTGGTGTGTGCCGGTGTGGCTGTCTGGAGTGGTATTAACTGGTGAGGGAAAAGCTGCAGGTCTCTGTTAGACATCCAGCTCTGTCCTACCACTTTGATTATAGCAGCAAAACAGCCAGGTTGCTGAAACTGTTACATAGTTGTATATTAATTACATGATTCAAGATGCTGAGTAAGCCTCCTAAGAAGAAAGTGAAGTAATTTTCAATATATTCTACCTGTTTCTATATGACCTGTTTCTTTTGTTTACTTCCTTTTCTTGCATTTCTTTTCTACCTCTTTCTTCTCCAGTCTCATCATAGAGACCTAATTGCAGGACGATGAATTGAAATAGGCATGTATGCTCATAGCCCTTTAAGCTTTTATCTGTTCTTCAGATGTCATGTAAATGCAAAAAATTAACTCCTGTTGAACCAGTTTCCATCATCAGATAATGTTTGTTAAATACAGGAAAATTACTTGAATAATATTCTGATACTGAATATCTTATTGCCTGACCTTGCAAAAAAGTGCTGTCTCAGAGCCGTGTCTTATTAAGGACAAGTTATGCCCCACTCTAAGGCATAAACCTCTTTATTTGGCAGGAGGCTACTTGGGTTTTTTTGCACTTATAGTGTTATTAGTAACATGGGAAGCATTCTCTTCCACTGGTTCCTCATTTTTGTAATAATAATAGGAGTTTGTTGTACATCATGGGAGATGGGTTTATTTTTCCTGTTTTCTGTAAGAACAGGAGGCTGACAGTTGACTACTTATGTTAAGGCACACTTTAGCTTTCCATACTGAGAGTCACCAGGTCTTACAAACCAGAGATTAAGAAAAATTCTGTTGGTAACTTTTTTACAATGTATTAATTTTAAATATGAAATCTAGCTCTTATGCCACAAGTAGAAAACACTAAAGTATAGTAGAAAACACTACAGGAAATATATGGAAATACATTTTCTGGTACACTAGAAAAAACTTATGTTGATATCTACAATCCATAATTTATATGGTAATCAGAAAAATTTAAAAAGTCAGATGTACTGTTACACAATTCACTCAGCAGTACTTTTCATCTGAGCAAGTAATATAACAGCTGGCTAGAGCAGTTTGTGCCTTGGTAGAATAAATGGAAGGCTAAAATTGTATTCACAGGGCATGGGGGCAGGCACAGTGTGTGTGTGTGTGTATACATGGACAGATATGCACGCACATGTACTATCAGATGTGTTAAATTATCATCTGAAGGAATGAGACAAAATTGCAAAGCTGTCCTGAAGAGCATCATCTAACTGGGTTATTTGATTTGGCTTTTCTGTCATTATCATGAGGTAACACGGATAAAGACCTGCTGAGCCACTGACACCTGGCTTAATGAGATCTGTGCTCTAAAGAAAGCCCAAAACACCACCTGGCTGGCTCTCAGCAGTATAGAAAAAGTCAGCCACTCTACCAGAGGAAACAGAGGATTGAATTTAAAGAGCTGAGACAGAGGAAGCAGAAAGAAAAGGCAATGAGCATTGTAAATAAAATCGCTGTCAGTGTCCTGCTGATATATTCACGTATTTTATCAAGTGCTTTCAAAGAAATAATGAAATATTAAATAATAATACTGCATCAGACGGACACCACAGTCACATTTCTATTAGAAGGAGATGAATATTTAAAAAGAAATCATTGAAAACAACCCTCAGCAGCTCAGCTAGTCTGAAAACAACTGGATTTTTTTTCCTATTCCTGGCAGTTTCTGGGTAGGTCAGTGCAGACAATACTGAGTTCTGGCTGCCCTCCACAGAACCTTGTTTTCCAGTGCACATTCCACTGATAAATGCTTTCATATTGAAATCAAAGTCATTACTTGGAAGCTAAGAGCTCACTGGTGGCTTATTGTCACAGCTTTTCTTCTTCCTAGAAAAAGCATGTTAATATTCATGTAACAAAAAAAAGAGCTTCTATTGGTAAAATTAGATAAAGTAGAATAAAAAAAATGTTGCAATACACTGGGGTGGAGATAAGGGAGAAAAAGTGGAGTTCTGTAGAACAACTGCATAGTGTTTTGCTTTTGTGGAATTTGGAACAAATACTGCTGCAAGGCTGTGCTAGTCTTCCGTGGTCCCCAAAGCAGCCACAGCAGTGCAGATCTCCTTGGAGACAGGAGAGCCCCAGGCCCATACGGAGTCATATCCCTACACCAGAATGTCCTGACAAACAAACAGCCCAGGTTTGCTCAGAGAATTGTGTGAGTGGATTTGTGTCTTTTTAGGCGAGAAGCCTAAAAGGGCCATATGAATGAGTCACACTGGAAGGCAGAATTAATGAAAGTGTAGGGAATCTGATGATGTTTTCACTGCTGTAGAAATTAAACTTCCACAATCTCTTAACTGTTTTTTTTTTCTTGGTGACCAATGCAGTAATTTGTAATGTGGTGCACTTAGCCAATATGTTTAAGGAAGGAAGTGTGTTGTGGTTAAAGGCACTCGACTAACTTTCCATTTCTAGCTCTACTACAAAATGTCTGTGTGACCCTAAGAAAGAATTTTACTCCTCCAGCAAGACTTGTCCTGCATCATCCAGGTATACAGATAATTTGGAATACCAGAAGCAGAGCTTTGTGAATGATACTGTCAATACACATGCCAGCAATTCCTATTTATTCAGAATATTAGGTGGATAATTTTACAAAAAACCCCAAAAGTCCCTGNCCTTTCAGCTCAATGTGGAAATATCAAATTGCTGCTACCTAAGCTACTGCTTCACATTTGAACTCATTAAGCCATATGAAGCAAATTTTTAAAATGTCAAATCTGTACTGCAGTACTGTCCCTGGAGACAGAGGGGCTGACATTTGTGCTGTTGTGCCAATGTTATCTGCCTAGGAAGAGGAATACAACCAGCATCATGTTTTAACTGATAAATAAGACGATAACAGGATAAAACATTCCTTAAGCACTGATAGCATGTACTTACTACTCCAATCCCATCATGGCTGTCACATCAAATAAAGGAAGCCGAGACAGAATAGTTACAGGGAATAGACTATATAAGAAGATTAGACAAACGAAAGACTGGCATCCAACTACGTCCTTCAGGAATACAAATTTTCTCCTGAGACACAGAATTCTTCTCCCTCCTCTAAATACATTCTGTAACACCTACAGCTTCTGTAAAAGCCCCCTGTATAGGAGGATAAATCACAGCAGTCCCAGCAGCAGTGGAGCTGCACTCTTCAGCACAAATCACAATGGATTTCTTGAGGTAAATCTGCAAATAAAAGAAAGCTGTGCTCTTGTTTCCTCTTCCTAGCATTTACAAAACCCAATAGCACAAATATAAGCATATAATATTTGAAACAGAAAATCACTCAGCTGATGGAAGCATCAGGAGCTAATGAAGCAGGAAAGCTGCTAAGTGCAAATGAGTAGAGCTTCACTGGCATTTGATTGATAATTTCACTCAACAGAGGTTATTACAAAGATACCTCATAAGAGATCTCTGCTTAGGGGGGTATGCAGTTTCAGGAAGAGATTTGATGTTTCCAGTTTAGGGGAGTATTTTTGTTACTTGGAAGTTAAAAAACACATAGGATCAGCATCTTTGCCAACATCTGGCTCAAAAAACCAAGCAGCCAAACTTGGTTCAAATCTTGTGCAGGTCTTGATAACATTAAGCGCTTTGATGGTAATTTCTTCCTCTCCAAATTATGGATGGATTTCACAAAGATTAAAAGCAACATTTCCAAAGTTTATCTGAAGGTAAATAATCAGGGAGCCAGTCAGATGGGAACACAGAGATTTCAAAGAAAGTGGATCAGTACACTTTTGTTGCACATTGTTTTGTGCCTGGGTATTCAGTCTCTAATAAGGATGAGATTATATATGAAGCACAGAGGTAAATTTTTTTTTTTTGTATCTGTTCACCTAATGGTGATCAAAGGTGTGATGCACAACCTTGATTAAAACTTTTGTTTGTTTGCTTGATTGGGGCAGGGCTTTTGGTGGGTTTTTTTTTGGTTTTGGTTTGGTTTGGGTTTGGTTTTGGTTTTATTTTTTGGTGGGGTTTTTTTGGTTTTTGTTTGTTTGGCTTGTTTTGGTTTTGGTTTTAGTTTGGTTTGTTTGTGGGATTGTTTTGTTNAACCAACCTACCCACCAAAAAAGAAAAACAGTCAAAGGAAAACAAACAACTCCCCTCTCCCACAAAATCCCCCAAAATAACATCTCAAAACCAAACCAACCAACCAACAAAACCCCAAAATTGAAATGGGCATGAAGGAGGAAAAATATTACTATTTTTCTTGTTTGAAATTAGAAAACTTTTGAAAATATCTTCTTTCTAAAGTCACAGAATTGTTCCTTTGTCTTCCATTTGCCTTTTTCCCCCCTTTTCCCCTTCTTTTTTCCTTTTTT
>VWYP01034961.1:26134-46794 GCA_013400435.1 Pycnonotus jocosus
AACTTTTGTTTGTTTGCTTGATTGGGGCAGGGCTTTTGGTGGGTTTTTTTTTGGTTTTGGTTTGGTTTGGGTTTGGTTTTGGTTTTATTTTTTGGTGGGGTTTTTTTGGTTTTTGTTTGTTTGGCTTGTTTTGGTTTTGGTTTTAGTTTGGTTTGTTTGTGGGATTGTTTTGTTTTGTTTTTCCTTAATGACAGAGCATTCTGGATAAAGGAAAGTTGAGGGTTTTGGATTCTTTCCCCCCTCATAACTGATAATTCATCTGTATGGTGATTTGTAGATACAAGTTTATAGCTTCCTCAGTCATATCCACTGAACACTTTGGAGTCCTGAAGCTGTGGCTAGGCAGTTTACTTCCTTTGTCTTGAGCAGAAATGTATGTCTAGCAACAGACAGCTCTCTTTGCCACCCTCAAAGAAATATGACGCTTATCTCACCTATTGTCTGTTCTCCATTTTTCTACCTGCCAAAAGGAAAAAAAAAATGGCTGGATGTAGGAAAATTTAGTGGAGAGTACTTTATGTATGGAGTCACAAGCACTGATTCAAGCGTTTCAGCTGTTTAGAGGCTACACACTCAGGCAGTAACAATGTGGGTCAACCTGAATGAAATATTTTTTTTACCAGAAGATGAAACCTTGGAAAGGAAGAGTTTGTGACATAATTTAAACTGTTTTCCTCCCATTATTAGGATTTCTTTTCAGGAATGATACAAGTTAGGATGGTAGTTATCCAAGGTAAAACCATAGAGACTAGGCAGCTGTTCGAGGAACAGCTGTGACGGCAGAAAACCTTGTGGTGGCAGCAGAAATGCAAATATCCCCCCAAACACTCACACTTCAACACACCCCTATGTGCTCCAGATTTTAAAGCTATCAAAATATTATAAGACCTTTTGTGTTTTGAGAAACTCAAGTTTGTACACTATGATTAAGGAGATACCTTTAAAACATGGTTATAAGTTATTATACTTTGCAACAGTTTTCTAGTGGTGGAAAAAAATATTATTACATTATATCCACACCTGACAAAAAAAAAAAAAGGCTGGCAACATTTCTAAGGAGAAGTGTGCTGAGAAGTCTGCCCTCTGACACAGTGGTGACTGCAACCACAATTGAATTCTTCCTCAAGTGCACAAGTGAAATAAGAGAGTATTTAAATGTAATACCTAATGGATTTTTTTCAGGAGATGAAAACCATTGTTTAGGCTAGCACGACTGCTAAGCCTTTCCAAGCCTAGGGAAGCAGTGAACATAAATCACCCATAAGATGCTTTGGCGTATGTTTGCAATACATCTGAAATATTGTGTATAATATCAGTTTCAGCTAACCTCATTGCCTTCTCCCCTTAATGCACTACAAAATAAAAATTATAAGATAACATTTAGAGTACAATCACTTCTTAAAATTTAGATTATAAATGGGAAAAACACTGATTTCAGAATTTGTTTTACAAATTAAAATAATATTCTTCCTATGTTTATTACTCAATGTGGATCTTTCTAGACCCTTATGCAGCAAATTTGTTGTTACATGGACTTTTAAGGCAAATTCAATGTCTACATGGTTTTGTAGGGCTAAATACTAAGAACTTGTTCTTTTAATTAAATTCATAATCTCATTATTCCACACACACTTGAATTTGAGTGCTATGCATATATAGTACACTTGATAAATTTTTGACATCCCTATCTTTTTTTAGCACACCAGATCTCTTTCATAAACTGTGTATGTTACGTTAGATATCTAATCTGATAAGAGTTTAATTACTTAGATAAGGACAATTCTGTCCTTGCTTACAACCGTATAACTTTAAAGTGGTTTTGTGTATTTTTATACTCTTTAATGCTTATATCAAAATCTTTTTCCTCAGCACAGCTTTGACTTTGGAAATATATGCATATTTCTGCTACACGGGTAGTCTATGTATAAAAACCCTCCTAGTAGTAGAGCTTTTGCTCTGTTAAAAATGTTAATGAGGGCTGAGCAAGATTTTCAAACACCAGTTCTGGACCAAATTTGATTAATTTTTCTGAAATAGATAGACCCAGAAATCTAGCATATTAGTTAGAAACATTCCCCAAGTCTAATGCTAGGTAAAATACATAAATGAGTCTCTTCTACACTCTCCTAGCTTCCATCAGAAATACATGACAGGAGCATGCCAAGCTTTTATAACAGGGTGCATTCATGTAAGTGCTCATCCAGCTCTGGCTGCTCTGAGTCTTGCCGTGGGTAGCATTTTCTTTCGATAGAATAAATTAAACTTTAAATAATGCAGACCTATGCATAAACCCAGTATTTGAAATCTCTTTGTCCCTATGCCTTGCTCAAGGGAGCCAGGTCAATCTGCAGAAGTTGCATTATTTCCTTAATGTATCATATGCCTGAAGCTTGATAAAAAAGTAGGTAAAGATAGGATAGATAAAAAACCATGTGCTATTTTATGTGGAACTAAAAATTAAATGCTTTTTCTTTAAACTTCTTTCTATCCAATATTTTTATGCATTAACACAATGGCATTGTGAGGAGAAAGACCACATACTTAGTTTATAAGAGAAGGCAAATGCATAACATTCTTCCACACAGAATGTCAAAGTACCGACTGACATAACACTCCATTTGCACAGCTAACTGTATCACAGACAGCAAGTAAGAAACATATGCATTTTCATGAAGTCCCTGGCTGAAACTTCATCTAGAAGGGCAAGCCTTTATGTAAATAGACAAAGAAAAATTAAGCAGAAGAAAAAAATTCTTTGGCACAAAATCAAATTCATGCAAAAGCCAAGAAGAATTTGAGAGCCAATTTTATGCTAATAAGCAAACACTATTGAAGTAGGATGTTTTATAAAAGATTTTCAGAGAGGTATTTTCAAATATCTCAATAGATTTAGAAGATAAGTATTATTTATCCCCATTTCACAGACAATACAAATAAATATAATGAAATTGTGTGTCCCAAGACATGCTGGATTAATATAGTGTCGTTTAATCCTTTCTCTTCAAGGCTGCCATATACTACCTCTTTGTATTCTCTAGATTGCAAAGTTCTGGTCAGAAAAAAGATATTTTCTCCTGGGCATTTTTGAAAATTTGACAAGTTTCTGTGCTGAAGTCTCTGTCTTTTATTAAAGGCAATTCATGTCAGGAGTCTATCACCATGGCAGCTACATCAGGTAGCTGTAAACCATCCATGTGGTATATGAAAGTTATGATCTTGATACATATTCAGTGCATTTCATTGAGTACTCTGGAAATCAGATGTACTTCAGGAGTAAACTAGAAGGCAAGAACAATCTGAGAACAAATCTATCTGGGGCAGTAACCTGCCTTAAGTCTTCTCAGGAGCACTGGAGCTTGAAGGAGATGATACGATAATCACTAGTAAATTCAGCATGTCCTTTCCCTCCTTTGACCAGGTCCACTCTTGAGAAACGATGCAACTTGGCTTCTGCTTTACCCAAGAAAGGTATATTTGAAAGTTTGGTTATTTCATGGAGGAACAGTTGAAAAGTTTCTGGAAGTTGCATCACTTAAATTCATGTTCCTTCCCTTTCCCCATCAATTTTAGTAAAAAAGAGGAAGTATTTTCTAATATGCCCTTTCATCTTTTCCTCTGGCCTGAACGTTGATCTCCTATTGAGACATAACTGCCACATTCCTCTTTTGCAATGCTAACAGAAGAAGAGTTACTCAACTACAAGTTCTCTGGAAAAATGCTGAAGGTGTTGTGAGGTAAGATCTCAGACCCTGAAGCCACAGAATGGATTGCATAAGAAAAAACTGAAAAATAATTAATTTCTTCTCAAGCAGTTCTTGATTAATAGCAGTCTAGCCTGCTGTTGCACTAGTGAGGTCCTCAAGGGCTCTTGACTTAGAAATACAGCAGATGGCAAGAAGATGCCTGCCTGCTCTGTACAATCAGTTAGAAACATAACATGTTTCTTCTATAAGGACCCCTTTTCAAACAGAGATAAATAATATATAGCAATTTGTCAGTCCTTTCTGACCTCCTGCTCTGTATCTCTCAGCAGCTGCAAATTGCTGCTGCTCAAATTGTTTCTTTCCCTTTTTATACTAAGATTGAAACAGGCAAGGTGATCAAAGAACAGGAATACTTCTGGGCCAATGTCATAGAAGGGCATTTCTGGGCCTTTGATTCATAAACCTTGTTTTATATTATGCAGAGACATCCATTTTAATTGCTATACTTTTTTGCTAGGAAAGCATTTTGACGTTCAGAATAAACTTTACAAGGAATCAAAACTAGTCCTAGGAACCAGTTAATAATTTTTTTTACTCAAATATTAGAATATTTATTGTGCTTTAATCCCAGTTGACAAGTAAACCCCAGGAAGCCACTCACTCCTCCACAAGCGAGATTGGAGAAAGAATGAGAAAAATAAAAGTAAAAAGCTCATGAGTTGAGATACAGACAGATTAAGAGGTAAAGCAAAAGCTACACAAACAAACAAAGGAAAGCGATGAATTCATTCCCTCTTTCCCAGGGGCAGATGGGTGTTCAGCTATCCCAGAGAAGGCAGGGCACCATCATGGGTAACAATGACTTGGGAAGACAAATGCCATCACTCCAAACGGTTCTCTTTCACTTCTTCTTCCTCCAGTTTCATGCACTAAGCATGACTCCATATGGTCTGGGATATCCTTGTGGTCAGTGTCCTGGCTATTTTTCTCCCAATTCCTTGTGCACCCCTAGCCTGCTCACTGGTGGGGTGGGTTGAGAAGCAGAAATGTTCTTCACACTGTGCAAGTGTTGCTCAACAATAACTAAAACATCTCTATTTTATCACCACTGTTTTCAGCACAAATCCAAACTGGAACACTACACTAGGCACTGTGAAGAAAATTAACTCTCCTCCATATGTATCTAAACCAGTTCAACATTTAAAACACTAAGACCTGTTATACTAAATAGCTCTATACTACACCCAGTATAGAAAAGGATGATTCATTTAGCAGGAAGGAGCTTTCACTAGAATCATTAGAATTGTAGGAAATACTAGAATCAGGGTGTTTTTGTATATTCACTGTGGTATTGTCTTTATTGGCATGACCAGTTCTACTTATGCACATGAAAAATTGTTAGAAGGCAGCAAAGTTGTTTATTTAGAGAGGTGGGAACATGGGAACACAGGCACTTACACAGATCTTTCTTTTCTTTGAACAGTAGGAGAGTTCCTAGAACCATAAACAACAGAATAACCTGAGTTGGAAGGGACTTGTGAGGAGCCTGGAACTCCTTTCACACAAACTAAAATTTAACCTGCTGCCCAAAGATGCCTTGAACACTAGCCTTGGGGCCATGACTGTTTTCCTGGGAGTCTTGCTCAATTGTTTGACCAATCCCTTAGTAAACAGCCTTTTCCTAATCCTCAATCTGAACTTTAAGTAATTGCCATGGGTTCTTTCACTGGACACCAGAGAAGAGATCAGCATCTCCCTTCCATTCATGCAGAAGGTTGTATTAGTTTGGCACAGCCTGGGTTTTGACAGCAGGGGGGACAGAAAGGTGGCTCCTGTGAGAAGCTGCCGGAAGCTTCCACCATGTCCGGCAGTGCCAATCCCTGAAGGGTCTGAAGATGGACATGCTGCTGGGAAAAACTGGGCCAGTTAGAGAGGTTGGTAATGTCTCTGTGATGACATATTTAAGAAGATAATCAAAAGAAAGTCAGGGAATTTTTTGCTTGTAGCCAAAGAAGAGGAGGAGATGAGAACAACATGTGAGGGAAATAGCACGGAGACACCAAGGTCAGTGCAGAAGGAGGGGCAAGAGCTGCTCCAGGCACCAGAGCCAAGGTTCCTCTGCGGGCCATGGTGAGACCATGGTGAAGCAGCTGAGCCCCTGCACCCATGGGGATCCACGGGGAATGCAGAGATCCACCCACAGCCCCTGGGGATCCACGGGGAATGCAGAGATCCACCCACAGCCCCTGGGGAGGTGCCCATGCCGAGCAGGTGGATGCCTGGAGGAGGCTGTGATCCGGCGGGAGACCCGGAGGAGAGAGGGGGCCCTTGGTTCCCGGCTGGAGCAGCCTGTCCTTGGAGTTGTGCAGCCATGGGCAGAGAGCCCCAGGGGTGCAGTTTTGGGAGCACTGTCTGCCCGTGGGGGCAGTTCCCGCTGCAGCAGGGCCGGTTCGGCTGCTGCTGCTGAGAGTGGGCCCACGCCGGGGCAGCTCACGGAGAGCTTCTCCCGGGGGAGGGACCCCACGGCCTCACAGGGGAAGGGCTCCTCTCCTGGAGCAGCGGGAGGGAGAAAATCTCGGTGATGAACTGACCAAACCCCCATGCCCTGTCTCCCTGTGCTGTCGGCGGGAAGGACGGAGGGGCTGGGGCAGAGGTGTTTTAAGGGCTTATTTTATTTCTCATTATCCTGCTCTGATTCTGTTAGTAAAAAATTCACTTTACAACTTCATTTGAGCTTGTTTTTGCCATTGAAATGTTTTCTTTGCTCTATATCTCACACATGAAGTATTTGTTAATTTCTTCCCTCTCTGCTGCCCAGCTGTAGCAGGAGAAATGGTGCCTTGTGTTGGGCCGGTATCAAATCATGACAAAGGTATAAATAGAAATAGATCACCCCTCAGACTCCTCTAAGCAGAAGAAACCTAATATCCTCAGCTGATCCTCATAAGCCATGCCCTGTAGCCCTTTCATCACCTTTGTTGCTTTTCTTTGGACACATTCTGATATTTTTATTTCCTTCTTACATTGTGTAGAGGAAAACTCTACACAGTGTTTGAGGTGAGGACACATCAACAGTGGATGTAATGGGACAATGGGTTTTGACTGGTCAGCTATATTGTGCTTAATGTGCCTCAGGCTACAGCTGGCCTTTTTGTGGAAACACTGTTTTTATCTCTCATCCCCATTCACCTCAGAAATTGCTGCTTTTCTTTGGGGAATAAAACAAAAAATGATAAGATACCAGAGGATAAAATACCAATGGTTGTACTCCACTTCTCTTCCTGCAGGCATCATCCTTCACATATATTCATAAGTTAGTCTGAAAATATCTTACCATTTATTTACAAATCAGATCTGCAGTGCTTCAGGCCGAATGTTTTGTAATGTCCAGCGACAAAGTGTAAAACCACCAGGAACCTGTTTCAGTGATTCTCTGATCAGTGTCATCCTTTATAATAAATCCAACCTTTGCCAGAGCCCAGAGATTACTGGAAATGTACAAGCGATTTGTTGCTATCAAGAGACCACTTTTTACCTGAGACGCAGCAAAATATTAAATTTGAAGAAGTTATGTCTCACTTATATCATAGTCCATATGACTTAGCTGAACACAGTAAATTTAGCTAGCCTGAAGACTATCAGGTAAACCAAGGAACTTCCTGCTGTTTTTCTTCTCTTTCACAAGGAATTAGGAGTAGGGATTTTTGGAGTTAGAAATCTGACTTTGTTTTTTGGGGATTCCTAATACAATTTTCTTGGTTCTTCATGAAGGTTGTTTCCCCTGTACCTCCATATATTATCAGCATCTCCCACCTCCAACTGTGATTTCACACTGCAAGGCAGGGAAATGGATTCTTATTAGCAGGTCCTTTTCCATTACTGGTTAGGGGAAAGCAGGGTTGAGAAGGTCGAACACAATATTTTTTTCTCTGACAATACTGACTGGACTGACTGAGATATACTTTACTTACTTTTAGGTAGTGGAAATTTTCACAGATGCTGTTTAAGTTAGAACAGTGTAAAGGAAAACTGCCTTTTTTTTTGTCACTAGTGGTCTAGAACAAGATAGCTGAAATCTCCAGGCAGTGAGATATGACTTGTTCTTGGATTTGATTTTCCGAGATTCAGGTGGTTTGAGTCCTTTTTTGCCCTCCTGGAATCTTTGGGCCAAATGCAAGAAAGAGACAGAGGCTTCGAGCTTCAGTTTCTCCAACGTCTATAATTTTGTTTATTATTTCTTATCTCACAGTCCACTCTGTGCCCAGCGAGATCTGCCTTGCACCTTTGCCATGGCAGGACTGTCCACCCCTGGGCAGTTGGACCTCCTTTGTACCCCTTCTTACATATCTTAGTTTACATTTATATGCCAAGACTTACCATCTATACTAACAGGTCATTTCTACTCTGACCCAATCTTTCTAAATTATATTGTACTAACATCACAGCTGAAGAATGGAGATGAGAAAGAAGAAGAAGCCTAAACTCCACACCAAAATCTCCATGTTGCCTCCAAAACCCAAAACTACATATTTCTCACTCAGTGATAAGCTAAACTACTGCGTTTCACACTCTTGAGACTTGCAATTCATCTCTGCTTTGTGCCAGGGTCTGTGACCCCCACAGACAGGACCAAAAACCTCCCTGTTCACCCCTCTGGACAGGTATCAAATATTTTTGGTCAGTTCCCAGACTGTTTGGCCAGGATCTCCGAGCCCCTAGGGCAGCCAAAGGAATGCCCTGGGTTCCGACAACTTGTATGAAAAATTATCTTCACATTATGATGATAAATTTCTATCTGACCAATGTGATGGCCAGCATTTCCACTGTTTGGGCTGTATTGAGCTATTTAGTGACAAAAAGGGGGAATTTGCAAGAATCTTTCATTAATATAGCATAGTATTCTGTATACCTAGGACTCACTTTCTTCTATTGTTTCAGGAACTTAATGAATTCTGTGGTACTGTGTAGGCTGATATGTAAACTACTGCTACAACAACAGTCTTTTCAGTAAATTTTTGTTTACGAAACCCAGTATAATAGTATACTACACCTACTAATTAGTTTAAATTTATGATTTATCATAAGTAATTTCTCACTTTATTTGTTGAGAATTCATTGTGGTTTATACATATGCTTCTATAATTAGTTCAGTTATTAAAATAATGAAATCTGCATGTAAGTGTGTTTGGGCTAGTTGGATTCAGTAGGAAAGGTCACTCACTGACAAAATATGATCTGTTCTTTTAGATCTTCCTTTAATTGCTCCAAAACAGTAACATTATTTTTTTTTTGAATATGCAGTCCAAACCTTCTGACTCTCTGGGTCCTTACCACCTAAAACTCATCACTTTGCCCCAGTGATCTGTATTCTCCAAATATTCCTGAAGCCTTTCTAAAGCCTTCTAACTGTCTCTCTGTGGTTCTGTCCAATAAACATGACCTGGTCCTATTGGTTTCCTTCATTCACATCTAAAAATTAGACCTACTAGCTTAGTGAAGTTCAATCTTACTGAGATGAGCTGATCTTCCTGTTTTTCTTTAGGAGTTAATTTATTCATTAGAAATCCAAGGCATCCACTGAAGAAAGTAGGAGTTGTTGGAAAAGTCATGTTGGATTATGGCTTGGATACCTTATTAAAATTCAGTTAAAGAGTTACTGGAAATAAAATATTGGAATAATATTGTTTCAAACTTCAAAAAGCCCCAGTGATCTTGTGGACTAAAATAATATGTTTATGTATTTATTACATGCAGAATAAAGCTTATTTCTACAAATGGTGCCATGAAAAAGTCCTGCTAAAATTAAACAATCAAAGAAGGTGAGGTGTGACTTGTGCAGTAAACTGTGACTGAGGAAAGAAAAGAAAACAGCAGGACTCTGCATGAAGTAAATTGATTCATGCTAGAATTTCATGTTTGTGGAGAAATTAGATTGCCCACTTCTTAACCAGCACAGCTCCCTGCCATGTAAATTCTTTACTTTGTATTTAATCTTCCATTTTTTAGTATAATATGTTCTGTCTGAAAGTCCAAATTTAAACTTCTACACATTTTAAATTTTCTTTTTTTCAATTATTCTACAAGACCATTTTTCTTCATATTACTTTGAGGAAAGCACTATGCAGTTGTCATGATTCCTTTTTCTTGCTGCTGAGAATATACTTTACTCTTGTTCCCTGCTTTATTTTTTTTTTTTTCTGTTTACTTTCCATAGAAGTGATATTTGAGACTATGCATCTATGAAACACAATAATACTTCATCTCTTTTGTGGGATAAACATGAGAATACTTTATACTACTTGAAGAGTAAATCAAAACCACGAGCTTTTAAACAATATATAAAACCAAAATTCAGTCAAAGATGAATGTTCAACACTAAAGGCACAAACAGATAACAAGCTAATTTAAACATTAATTCTTATGTTATTTGTTTCTTGATTAAGTTTGGAACTGAAAAATGTGTTCCAGATCTTAAACTAGCATTTCCACATATCATTAATAGACTGAGATTGTGCCTGGAGCAATGGACTGTTATTTTCCCTCATCCAGCTGAGTCTTTAAATATGACATGATTTCCATCCATTCCTGTGAAATGGTAGCCAGAAATGCCGACAAAATACAAGTACCCATTATATGCTCTATAGGAAGCCTGGGATAAACCAAAGCACTTTGGAAATGGCATCATTGTTATACTACAAGCTAAAATACAAGCTTTCTACTGTATACATTTCTATCCATTTTCTTTGTTATAAGGTGTTGTTAAACATTATACATGCAGTCTAAGGAATTGTGATTTACTAGTATCTGAGAAGGGACAGATGTCTTCTAAGAAATAGCATAAATTGTTATGGTAATTATTTATAATTCATAACCTAAAACCTCTGTAAAACAAGGTAATATTTCAGCTGACTGAGAGATAGAAAGCCAATGAGGTGATTTTGTCAGAACCTCATTTCCAGAATCAGGTCACAGTTAAGAAGTATGTTCTTGGTGTGTTTTGCTGAGTTGGAGCCAAAGTTCTGTCCTTGAACTTTTAATCTCAGTGCTGTTCTGAGTGTAGGAATACAATGCGGCAGAATTGGCAGATATTGTGAGGTTTCCATTATTGCAAATGAATGTAATTTTTAATTGATTCCTTCTGAGAAGCTCTTATCAGATTTATATCTCTGAATATGAACCCTAGCACAATCTGGCCTTGAGCCAGGACAACACCTAACTCTGAACACCTCAGCTCCTTGTTGATAATTCAGTATGGAAAGTGAATTATCCTGTAGCCTGGAGAGGTAGTTCATCAATACAAGGATGATATATGTTGTGGGGTATCACTAAATGTTTAGTATGGAAAAAACTCTTCGAGACTTCTATGCCTGTATCTATCTCCACCACCACATTTCTTTTAGCATTTTGTATTTCTGTTTTAACACTCAGCATTGTCATTCTGACATGTATCTGAAAAGATCTAAACCTACCAGTGGAATTTTGATTCAAACGTCTATTTGTAGCTGAAGCTTCTAAACATCTGTCCTAACTAGCATTAATACACATAACTTGCTAAAGGCTTCCCTAGTGGATGCAATATGTTTTCAACTTAATCACCTTAAGCCTTCTTTCTGGGTAAGCTATTTAAAATTTTTCCCTTAGCTAGGAGAACTGCCTTCACTATTTTTCCACCTCTCTGTGGAAGAAAAATGAAAAATTTGCATTCTAGACCTTGTTTTCTACTTAATTCTTCTTTTGACTAGCTAGCATGTGGGCAGCTTCAAATTTCTGCATTCCCATTACTCATGACATGCTGAGGGCAGCTTTAGCTAGTGTCTTCTTCCATTCTGACAAGTAAAATTCAAAAAAAATCTACATTATAAAGTTGGTATTGTCAATAAATTTACAATGATTTTGGAAGACTTCTAGTCTCAGTTCTGTTTAATTCACTCACTCTTGCACATGCAAAACTTGCATATACTATTTTCTATCTCATGAACGAAGTTTTTCACTATGTCTCTAAAACACAGACCTTGCCCACTCTATAAGGACCTCAAGCATATTATGGTACTATCTCATATTAGCTAAAATGGTAGAAGACTTAATGCTTTTAAAATGTGCTTGTGATGTCCCCATCACCATCAAAACACACTTTGGGCTCTGTTAAGTATACTTATCTAGCGTATAGTATATTTCTCTAGTGTATCAGCCCAAACTTTCCTCTGGAGCTCCTTACTTCCACATAAACCAATTAAATTGACAAACTTGTTATGCCAGTGACAGTTATAGTGCTAAGTCACTGTAGCAGAGGGCTTCAAGATCTGTACCTGAAAAGCTGCCACTCTCTGATAAAGTAATAGATATTGGTTTAGCTAACTTTGTTTGACACTGGTTTTCTGCCTGCTCTGTTGTACATACATGCATGTCTAGGTAGAGGAACACAGTGGATGAACATGTATTGCCAGGTGCATATTGGACAAGTCAGGGGTTCTATAAGATTTGACCAGCACTGCTTACTCATTTAATTTAATGTGTGGTGATCTGTTCATGCTATTTATTTCAGGCTTAGCACTCTATCAAAATGTATAGTAGAAGAGAAATACACTTCAGAAAATCAGAAGGGGCCCCAAATTTTCACAAAGAGGTAAGCTTCCAAAATGACGACATATTACAAAGTTTTTGTAACGTGTTCTTGTAATTTTAGAAGCTTGGATCAACAGTATAAGTATTAAGTCCTGCATGATTCCTTATACTAAATGCTCATTCACCATTTCACTAATGCATGCTTCATCTTAGTGATCCAAAAATTCAGTTGACTATTGTAATGCCATCAGTCTCTGCACTTAGACATCAGCGTGTCCTGAGAGCCAGCAAACACTGCTCAGATGTACTTTGAATTATCCTGTGACAACTGTCTATGCCACTAGCTAGATTTAACAATATCCTAGAAAAATAAATGTGCCAGCTGCAAGTACTGGGAGTGCATCAGATGTAGTGAAAAAGCAGAGGAGGCAGTATCATTCTTGTGCTAATTGCAAGCTTTCTGGCTGATTAAGAAGTACTATTATCTTAGGCATTTGCTCTTAGTCATGGGTTAAAGTGCAGCCCTGTACAGAGTGTACAACATGACTACAAAGGAAGTCTCTTCTGATGAGGTATTTTAGTACAAGGATAACAAAATTTGAAAGTGAATTTTTGATGCCATCTTCTGTATCTTAATAGAAGAATATCAGAATTTTGCTTCAGATTCTTCTATAGATGTCCACAGTATTTTCAGGATGGCATCAAACAAAACTGTAAAATAAAGAAATATCATCTTTGATTGTCTATAAAAATTCAGTTGTTTCTCCAAAATCTTCCTTACTGTGGTTTACATTTGATTTTGAGAAAATACATCACTTTACTTTCAGAAAAACCTGCCATATATATTAAAAAAATATTATCAAAATATCTTTTTGTATTCTAAAGCTATTGCAATCTTTTTCACTATTTGCTTTTCATTCCACTGAAAATGCTTTTGCTTCTCAAAATGTTGCAAGAGACATTTCAATTACAGGTATGTCCCTGAAGTGGCTACACTTCTGTAGAGAAGAAGCAATTCATAAATAATTCACATTACTTTCAGTCATAGGAAAGGCAAAAAAATAGGCAGTGCTATTATTATTCGATGCAGGCCTGCCTTGAGTGGTATACTTCTGTTGCTGTAAAGTAGATCTCCAAATCTGTACTGAGTAAATACTTTCTTTTATTATGTTTGTACATGCTCATTCTTGAGCTACGATGAATCACCAAAGCTGTTTCATCTCCTAGTCATCCCAAGGATTGGTTTCTTTGTAATATAGCAGAAAATATAAAACTCTTAGGATGTCAGAAGAAAAAAAATGCATTCCACTTGAAAGTACTTGAACTAATTTTATAATGACTTGGCTTCATGTGCTTGGGCTGATGTATGCTGAAGCGCCTTAAATATATAACACCACGACTGCCCCACCCCCCACTTCCCAGTTGTACCAATATAAACTTTGTGGTTTACTCAGGAGTTCCAGAGAAATTGGAACAGGAAGTAACCCAAAAATTTGGTGATTAAAACAGCCAGAAGAACCCCCAAGTGTCTTCAAGTCTTAGAAGCTAGTGAACTTATAGTAAGAGAAGATTTATATGTTTTACTGTTCCTAAATAAGCCTTGAAAACATACAGCAAGAACACCTGATGGATGTTTGGAGGTTTCTGAGATGCAGTTTTTATTACCACATTACTCAACTCATCCTTTATCTTAATTAAAGCTCATCCCTGCTGTTCTTTGTGTGCCATCTAATGTTATTATGGATATTTCATGTCATAAGTTATTCTCATAGCAATGGCAGTCTTATTCATAATCTGAAAGTAAAAGAAGAATTTCTATATTAATTTATTGACTTAACAATTTTTTTAAGACATAGGAAAGTGTGAGCTGGCTGGAGAAAATTGAATCCACTACACTGTTGAGAGAGTTACATAGCAATGATTCTAGTGTAATTAAAAACCAGAAAGCATTAGCAGACTAGATTTTTGGTACAGTAAACCCTGAAAGAAATTTCAGTCATGACTTATATGAAAACAAAACTTTATATTTGTCAGCTGTTATACCTCTAGAGAAGGAGCAGCAGGATATTTTTTGCTGAGGACTCTATAACTTGAATGATACAAATTTTCTTCAAGAATATTTGGAAGAGTAATGAAATAACACTTATATTTAAATATAAGCAAAAATTGATGTAAAAGTCATTGAACAGCCTTGCTTTTCCTCGCAAGAAGGTAACAGCAATGTTTAGTGGCTGCACTAAGCATTCCTCTGGAATGACAGCCTGTGTGAGTCCTTCATGCCATCGGTGCCTTGGGGTGGCTACCTAGAACAGAGACTAGACAGAGTTAAAAGAACAAATTAGGTATTTATTAAAGGCCTTCAATAGATACATCTTGAGCAGTGCAAAAACTTGGCTACAGAGGCTACACACAAGATGGACAACAGTCACAAGTTTCTCAGACAGATATAAGTTTGGTCTCTTTGCATATCAGAGGTTAATTGTCCAATTATAGCTTCAGGTAATAAAGTCATATTCCCCAATTTGGTTTGCTTTCCACCCAATTCAATTTTGTTTATTCTTAACAGGGCCTGAGGCAGAAGATGTCCTTGATTCTCAGGCCTGTCTTGTTTTGTCTGACAAAAATGTGAGGGAAACTTACTAATACTCTAATACTCTATATAGAGTTCAGAGTTATACACTAATGCAATAGAAGATCTGAAAAATAGAAAAGCTAAAATTTAAGGCATGACCATGGGCACTGAAAGCCCTGACTGTCCCTGCCTGGCCCCGCTGAGGCTCGTCACCTGTCCTCAGCTCAGGACCCATCTCAGTCTCTGCCCCAGCAACGCCGCAGCAAAGATTTTGTCTGTCTCCCCACAGCCCTGCCCTCCTGGTCCATGGGTCCCACTGAGCTGGACCTCACCACAGGTGTCCTCATTCCTGGGGGATGCCCAATGCCCAGGGCTGGGGCTGCCCATGGTACCCTTGGCTCCTAGCTAGGACTGTGGGACAGCTCGGGTTACTCAACTCCAGCAGAGCCAGTCATCCATGCCGTGGGCCAAACAGATACACCAATGGTTTGTACAATTTAATTGTTCATTTCTGTGAGAAACAGGACAGTTATTTGGTAAGATTAAGCTGGAATATTCTGTGCTGTTGATTTCCTCTCTGCAGCGTGTTAGAGATGATGAAGACGTGTCCTTATCTTCTGGAGGCTTTTCAGTGGGGCCAAAGACAGCATTTAATTTCTGGAGGTGGGACAGAGTGGACAGAGCTCACCTACAGCTGTCATGGAAGGGAGACAGAACACAAAGGAGAAGGGACTGGTGGATATAATGGTGGAAAATGGAGGTTATTTTCACTGTTCTATTTCCTAAAACACAATTAGACCATCTGTTTCTGTGAAGGGATGCTCTGCTTTCCCTCTCATATCCCCACATGTACTCTACTAGTCTTGACCTCCGCTTCAGCAGGAACACTGAAGGATGCCAGATGTTTTCCTACTCCAGGCAATTTTCTGCTTTACTTTTGGCTTCTGCCCAGAGCTGCCCTGTTTTCCTGGCAAAATGTTCCCATTTTCTCATCTTTTCAATGCATTCACAAAAGGTCACCATAAACAAATAATGCTTCTCCGTGTGAGAAGCCCTCTTTAAGCACTGTCTACTGAAGGCCGTGAAAAAAAGTAACCAGTTACTCATCCTGGCTGCACAAGTAGGGACTAATTATTGAAAAAAACCCAACATATTGTATCAACAGTAGCATGATAAGGTAACAGAAAAGGTCTTGCTTCAAAAATGTTCTCCACATTGTGCAGGAAGGAAGAAAAACAAAAATTTTACTGATCAGTGAAAGAAGTCACGAGCTCCAAATCTCCATTACAGCTGGGAAAGCAGATTGCTCTGGGTTTGTCTTTATGGAGGTGTGATGTGGCTGGGTACTGCACCTGGAGTCCTTTATGGGCATTAGGAAGGCATCTGGGCTAAGCACGTCGTGGCATGTACAGGATGCCACCGGGTAACTGGAGATAGTAACTGTGCCATGGTTTTTTAATGTTTCATTTCTTCCTTATGCTGCTACAAAACCCTGTGTAAATAAACAATAGTGTTTCCTGCTTTAGACAAGGGAAGAAACTTTCACAGTAAAAGCTCAGACCAGCAGTTCAGCAAGTGAGGTATGAGGAAGTACCAGGAGGGTGCTGATGGAGCTGGGGGTGGCAGTGGAGCAGGCAGCAAGACAGGATGCAGCCCCACAGTGTTGAGGGACATGGAACAGCAAGGAGCAGTGGCAGCAGCCAGGGCCACCCAGCAGGACCATGCACAGGGATAATAAGGCAGGTCCAGGGTGGGTCACAGCTGGGTGCAGGGACATGCATGATCAGGCACAAGAATGCAGGGTTACCTGCAGGATAGCTCAAGCCAGAGACTTTACCCAGAACAGGATGCAGCTCCCAGGAGAAGCAGGGACAGTGACTTGTGGGGCTTCTCACAGTTCCTACTCTGCAGCTCTGCTCCCAGCATCTTGGGAGAACAACCGGGCTGTGTCAGAGCTGTCATGGACAGAAATGGACAAACCCTGAGGAGAGGGCATGGATGGGTGGAAGGAGGTAGCAGAGTCTGGTAGTACATTGGAGGTCAATAGTGAGGGCCAGCGTCTATCCAGATGTTGTGCTTCAGCAATAACTGAGGTGGTATGCAAGGGGTCCATTTGTGAACATATTAACATGCTGATGTTGAGAAAGACAATATCATTATTTTTGTAAATGTTTGGAATTGTCCAGGATGGATTTGTCAATAATCTGGCTTTCCTGAGCAATTTCACAAATGGTAGAAGACTGGGAGTGTCAAAGACTGGGAGTGTCAGGAGCTAAAGAGAAGGATTTGAGGAATACTAAGAAGCAAATTAAAATTAGACATAAATCTTGGCAATAATTTTATGTCTTTGATGTATAAATTAAATACACCATGAAGTAGGAAGAGTTAATTAAATCCTCTTAGGTTAGAATTGTTGCCAATTAGTTCTTTTTCAAAAACTGACACAGCTTTTTCAGAATATGATTCTTTTAAAGGACAGCCCCTAGAGGTGTGGTGTGAGAGGAATTCTGCCCACCAGATCTAAAGCAGCATCTTCTGCTCCATGTAGGGTCAAATGGTGATTTTTTTCAGAATATAAATCATGGTGGTGGTTTCATTTCTTGTCTACATCTTATATATCCTTTTATTGAATAGTCTGACTGGTAGACAAAAAAATGCTTTTTCCTCCACTTGATTTATGTGTATGACTTGAAACTTTCTGCCCAAGTGCAAAAAAATTCTTCTGTATTTAGAATACATGAGGCTGGTTTATGTAAAAACTGCTGAGTGCAAACACAACATATTCATTGTAAAATCAAGTAATTCTGTAAGTTGTTAAAGAACCTTCTGAGAAATATTTATGCATTATGAGACCTTCGAATGCTTTCTTGTAATGTATATGCAAAGGAAAACCTACAAGCTTAATTTTGTGTATGGGATGATATATTGTGCAGAGGCAATTTAATCAAATATATATGATAGACAGATAACGCAATTGCATTTCTGAAAAAAAAAAAAGAAAGGTAGCTTCCTTCAAGACTCCCTCTTAACTGGCTACTTCATCTTTTTACTTACTCGTCTTCAGGTTGCCCTTTAAATCTCAGAGAAATTTAGACTGAAACAACAAACTTAGTGTCTGAATAATTATATTCTTTAAAAGCTACAATCTAGCTGTCTGCTTAATATAAATAGGTTGTATGTAGATCTGTTTAATGTTCCACTAGCATATCATTTTAATGCAGAGTAGCTTCTTTACAGGGAATTCAGCTTGTCACTGGATGTTTAAATTTTCAGTGTCTGTTGTCATGGCAACATGAATTGACTCTGGTACCCACTGTGCTCAACATAAATTAATTTAAAGTCATAGTATCTTTCTTTTCCCTAGATTTATTGTGGTAAAAAATAGCTATACTGGAAAAAAATTTAAAATGCAACAATTCTCAGCTAATTGTTAGTTTTACTTGCAGTATTCAATAAATTGATCTTTATTAATAATGCATATATGGAAAAATTTTCCTCCATTTCTTGTGGAACCTAACTTTTAAAATATTTAAACTGACACATTTTTAACCATTCTTTACATGTGGCTTCTTGTGTTTTCAGTTATATTTTCATTGCTTTCAAATACGTGCACAAACTGAAAAGCAAATTTTTAGTATTTAGGATTTCGTCTAATTTCCTGATCCTCTTTGCAGTACTGTCATGCTTCCACAAAAACTGCTAACTAAGGTTTTATGTTTAATTTTATCCTCATATGATCTATCAGAAAAATCTGTAAAATGCATATATAAAAAAGAATTGGAGAGACTCATGTCTTGATCCTTTGGGATTCTCATGGTTCTAAAGAGGATTAAGAAGATATATTAAATGCATGTGGTAAGAGACAGAATGTTGTTCCAGCAGGCATAACAAAATTATTTTTTCCTCTTGATATTTGTAAAGTCAGTCATAGCCTAATCTATCCTCTAGATCAAAAAAAATAGCTCTTGAAGTATAGTATTGTGTAGAGTTCCTCAGTGCAGGAGACTCTCAATGACTGTTTTGCATGACACTGACATTTTAAGAAAATTCTGTGGTTTAACCTTCCTGATACAGATAGGTGTTACATGTTTCATTGCTTAGGTTTTCTACAGTACAATCCATTTCTCAAAGGACTAATGCTGAAGCAGTTCTTTGAAAGAGTTGTGTTTCAATTTTATTTTATATTGAAAAGATCATTTAATGATTTTATAAATAGTGTGAACAAAATGCCATCCTTTCTCAAAATGTAGGCATCTCAAAAAAAATTCAGTTTGAGTAAAGTGAGTGTTTCGTAGGTAATCAAAGCATAATTTTTCACTATTTATCCTCAAGATATTAAAATAAGAACATGGTTCTGTTTGAACAATCATCTTCTGGATATTGAGTTTTACAGAATGAAACATTTTACACCACAATAAAACAATTTGTTCAGATTCCATCTAATTTCTGTGTGGAAAACACTGATTATCATTTAGGGCTTTAAAAATAACTGCTGAAATTCAGATGTTAATGTCTAGCTGTGTCTCTATGTGCCCAGCAATTGTAACATTGCCATATTGACACACACTGTAATGAGACATTTAAGGAAACAGAAATCTGCTGCAGCTCTGCATGACTCATTTGCACCAGCCTGACACATTCATTAATAATCCAGCAGAGAGAGCAAATCCCAATATAAGGTATCTCTGGGGATTTGGGTTGCTGCATTTCTTACAAAAATCTTAATGGCTGCAAACTCTTCTCATTTGGATTAAACCTTCCAACACCTCTGTTCCTTAATGAGTGTGCTGTCTTTCACTGTGTTAAATCTTCTGTAATGAGCTCGAAACGAGAAAGACTCAGATCACTACTCTCATCTGTCACTGACAGGACAATTACAGTCTTGTAACTGACTTCATTTGTAGTCTGCTTGATTCAAACTGAAAGTGAAATACAATATTCTCATTCCTGAATTACTGAAAGAGGTTTTCTTTCCAGTTCAGTGAGCAGTAAGTATCATAGAGTTCGCAATAAAGATATGGAATCACAAGGGTATGTTCTTCCACAAATGTAGATCTCAGTATCACATCAATAAATGTATGGCATAGCACAGAGCCTTATTTTCAAGTTCACCACTAAAACCTGGTTGCTCAGTTTGTCTGGTCTCTCCTTTCCTGGGTGAGAGAACCAGTTCTTTGGTGTCAGCCAGGTCTGGTTGGAGGGATTTACAAACTCTCTCAAAACACAATATAATCCAATGTTTTATATTATATAGCATTACTTTTTAAAGCACCTGTCTGATTACAGAACTTTCAGGTGATTAAGCTGATATTTTTCTTTAAACTGCTTATTAACCTTAAATTATCTTTTTGTTACAAGTGTATGTAAAGGTGGTATTTCTGTAAGACAGGAAATTGCACTACTGAAACACTCCTTTTATTACGCATCTTATTTTACTAAATTACTATTTTCAGCCAAATTTCCTTTTCAAGAACAAGGATGATTTATGTAACTCCTTGCAAATACTTCTGTAGCTTATTGCATGCTTAACTTCACCAAGGAGACAATAAAAACAAATTAGTAATAAAATGTGTTGCTTGTTAGAAAATGCATAGCGTGCCTCCAGAAGAATTCTTTCTGTTATTTCTTTTCACAAACAGAAAGCAGATTCCAAGGCTGTTCCAGAAATACAGAATGATATTTCTAGGAATATATTGTATGTTTACTTTTCTAAACAGTTGGCAAAATTTCCAAAATAAACCATTCTGAGTGTCTTTGCTATTACCCTTGATAATAGCAATAATTTCCCCTAACCACCCGTATATTTGAATGTAAGCAGATAA
>VWYP01034962.1:0-106802 GCA_013400435.1 Pycnonotus jocosus
GAGTCTTGCACTGCTTCCCAGTGCCTGCAGGGAGTCATTGTTCTCCAGCCAGGGGGGCATGCAGTGATGCCTCCAGTCATACGCTTGGTACCATAAGCAGCATGAGCAGGGAGGCTGACCTGTGCTGATTGCCAGCTGATTTTTGTGGCTGTTGCAATAGCTGTGGTCCTTCAGTCCTTTTTGCAAGTTCAGGTGACAGCAGCTTTATTTTATCAGTACAACACTGTCCAAGCAGCAGGCCAGACCCTGACCCCTTCATTGCTGCTGAAACTCTGTCAGGGCTGCAGGACCTTTAGTAATTCTCTGTTTATATGAATATGGCATCACTGGCATAGTTCCAAATCAAATGAAATCAGAGTCTGGTTTGCTTACTTGTCACAGCCTGCTGGAGAGCCATCCCAAATGGAAATTGCCATGGAGGTGAGGGTACACATGGCCCTGTGTTGGTTCAAACTCTGTAGCAAGAGAGGCAGAGCTGTGACCCTTTTCCCACTAATGGTGCTGCTCATGCTGGCAGAGGATTGTCACTGACAGGCTCCCTGCTGCCTTTCATTTTTTCTCTTCCCTGTCCTGTTTAGACCCTTGTGACTCCCAGCCATGCCAGAATGGTGGCACATGTGTCCCAGAGGGACTGGACAAATACCACTGCCTCTGCCTGCTGGGCTATGGAGGAGATGTCCACTGTGGTAGGTGTGAACCTGTGCTCTGTCTCCTTCCCTCTCAGCTGGGTCCTGCCTTTGTGATGCCCTTTGTGCCACCCTGGGGACAACAGGGCTGGGGCCACAGCCCTTGGGCTTTTCTCCAAAAGGCAGGCTGAGTTTACTCTCATGATGGTCATGACTGTGTCAGGCCCAGTGACTGGGTGCTGCTGTTCAGACACTGTGTGGGTGTGAAGAGCACCAATATTGACAGTCTCACTCTGGCATGGCTGCCTTTGTGTGTAAATGCAGATGCCATGGGATCAGGAGAACAGAGTCACCTGCAGAGAAATGAATGTGTCTTTTGGTTCCCTCCCTGCACACATGGGTGCAGCAGGAGCTCCTGGTTTTGGGGGCTCAATGTAAAAAATCAGAAAGTCCTAATCATTAGAAAACACCTTGTATTTACTTTCCCCAGAACCAGTGTTCTGACTTCAAAGGGTCTCAGGGTGTCACAGGTGACAGTCTGGTGCTTGGACTCTCTCCTTTCTCCAGTATGTGGCTGTGTCATTCAGAGTGTTTTGCCCACAGCACTAAGAGAGTGGAGTTGTAATTTCTGATTTGAAGTTTGCCCTCCAAAAGCCCATGAATTCCCATAGATATTTCTTGTCTCTAAAGGCTTACATGGCATCCAACCAAAACAAAGCCTGCTCCTGGCTCATTTGTCCTCCAGCTCTCCATGTGAATGGCAAAATATTTGGGTTACTGGACACAACGTCCCCTCTCCACAGGGCTTCCAGCAGGCCCCTGCTGGGGTTGCCCTGCAAATAACTAATTGCCTTCTGACTTTCCAGCAGCAAAGCTGAGCCTTGAGTGCAGTGTGGATCTCCTTTTCCTGGTGGACAGCTCAGCAGGGATCACGCTGGAAGGGTTCCTGCGCTTCAAGGCCTTCCTCAAGAGATTCCTCCAAGCCCTGGTGGGCCAGGACTCGCCAATGAGTGTGGGGGTGGCCCAGTATGATGACCATGTCAGGATACCCATTGAACTGGGCCAACACAAGGATGCAGTCAGTCTCATGAAGGGTATTGATGGCTTGAATTTCAGTGGAGGAAGAACCCTGACAGGCAGAGCCCTGCAGTACATTGCACAGCACGGTTTTAGGAGTACCCCAGTCTTTGCAGATGTGCAGGATGATCTCCCACGTGTGATTGTTCTGCTCACTGACTCCAAGTCCCAGGATTCGGTGGCAGAAGCTGCTAAGTATGCCAAGGACCAAAATCTCTTCCTGATTGGCATAGGCAGCAGCTTCATGAGAGCAGAGCTGACCACGGTGACTGGCAATCCACAGCAGACCATTGTCTACTCAGACCCTCAGGACCTGTTCAACAGGATGCCTGAACTGCAGAGAAAAATCTGCAGTGTGGGCAATCCTGAAGGTGAGACTGTGGTGTGGGCTTTGTGGGACAAGTTTGCCAAACCATGCAGAGGTGTCCTGAATTCCAACAGGGAGGAGGGAAGGACAGAAGGATGAATGTCCTTCTTTTTGTTTGTCAGTCACAGATCCAGGGACTAGCCTTCCATGAGTGATGTTTGTGATGAGTCTCTACCTATGGGTGTGAAAGAGACATAGATCACCCTTCACAGTCATCAGCAGCGTTGAATTTTGCCCATGATTTCCTGTCACTGGTGTGTCAGAAAGGAGTAGATATACATTCTGAGAAATACCATGTTTGTGCTCCTTTCCTCAGGCTGCCAGGCTCAGTCTCTTGATTTGGCATTTGCTGTGGATGCCTCGTCTGGAGTTGGCCTGGAGAACTTTCTGCGTCTGAGGCGCTTTGTCGGGAGCAGCTGTTTGCACTTCCTCATCAACCGGGACGTCACCCAAATTGCCCTGGTGACCTACGGCAGCAGAGCTCACACTGTGTTTGCTTTGGACACCCACACAAGCAACTCTGCTGTTCTGCAGGCCATCGAGCAGGTGCCTTTCCTTGGGGACTCAGCCTCTGCTGGCAGTGCCCTGCTGCACGTTTACAGTGATGTGATGACTGTGCAGAAGGGAGCAAGGCCTGGTGTCAACAAGGTGGTGGTGCTGCTCACCAACGGAGGTGGCATGCAGGATGCAGCTGGCCCAGCTCAGCAGCTGAGGCACAATGGCATCTTGGTGTTTGTGGTTGTCATTGGGGATGCAGAGAGGGACACGCTGCTCAGAGTTGCTGGGTCTCCCACCTACCTGGTCCACATCTCCTCCTATGAAGACCTGCAGAATTACCAAGGCCTTATCATTGAAAGGATCTGTGAAGGTAGGAGAGCTTTCAGTCATCACTCTTTATGTCACTGTCACCAGCTGCTGCTGTTGTAGGTTTTTGGATGTTTTACTAACTGAACTTGATAGTATCTTTTGCATTTTATGGATGGGGAAACTATGACACAGAAATCTGATGGCTGCCCAGAGCAATCCTGGAGGAATTAGTAACCAGCTTTCCTAAGATTCCGGGTGAGAGTGGGTGTACTCTCCAGCACTGCTAGATCTAGGTTCTACTTTATCTGAAAGAAAAAGAAGTTTGCTCTTTTTCTGATGTTGCTTTAAATCTATAGAATTTGCTGTGTGTTACTGTGCCCCTTCAGTGTTGCTGGGTGAGGCTTAATGGCCCCCTTTTTTATGCTGGTCCCTGAGTGAGGTCTCTGCTCTCTTGTTCAACAGGTTTGTGACCAGGTGTTTGTAAAGCAGTGAGTCTGCAATCTTATCACTCCTGTTTATCCCACTACTGAAATGATCATGAAGACTTTCAAGATTTCATGTTGCATTGTATTTAATCTTAAAATCAGAATCTGTCAATTTTGAAGCATTCTGATTGTTAAACTAGGCCTTCAGACAAATTGTGATTAATCTTATTTGTAGGACCAAATCCTTATCTTCAAAGTGGAAGAGAAGAATTTTCAAATATTTGTGCAAAAACTGATGTTTGGGGGTGGAAAAAAAATGGTGAAGTTTCTTCAAAACTGAGTCATGAGTGCCAGTCCTCAGCTGGGGAAAAACATGGCTCTAAAACTAAGTTTGAAACACTTGCATGTTGTCTAGAAATCAGCTTTTCAGAAAGGACAGCCACCCTACTTTTCAGACAGTGGTGATGAAAGTGCTCCTAGTTAATGCCTTGTTTTCTCATTCGAAATAGCCTAAGTTTAACATCTACCTGTTCGCTTTTGTTATGTTTTAACATGTTTATAAGATCAAAAGGAGCATGTTTGAGCTTCAGCACGGAGGTCCTTTTCATCCCTGGGCACGCCCATGTCTCCTTCAGGTTTAGAAAGAGCTACAGCATTGTCTCTTTAGGGTGAGGAGCTGCTCTCCTGGCTCTGCAGATGGTTTTTCTACCTGGAGCTTTTCAGTGTTTTTCTGTTGCAGTGGTACTTTCAGCTGTGTTACTACAAAAACAATGTACAGTACCTTGAAATTAGCTAAAACCCCAGGGGTGAAGGGGAAGAGACAAGGTTCAAGGAGTTAGGGTAATAACATATCATTTCCTGAGTCTGAATTGCTGCTTTCATTCCATGTGCAGGTAAATCACAGTTTGTACTAGATGGGCTGGGACCAAGGGCGGTGTAAAGATAAGCCCTTCACTCAGTCTTCTACTCCAAGGCTTAATAACAAAATCATTGTCTGTGAAAGAACTTAAAAAAATTTATGATTCATTATAAAAGAATTTGAGAAATAGACCCTGCCTCTGTATACCTGGAAAATGGTATCTGAGGTTCATCTGAAAAGAGTTCAGAAAAAAGGACTCAGAGTTTAGGAGAAAAGTTCCCAAGCATGAAATATATATGAATCAGATTAATGGAAATACAAGTTATTGGGATCATCAAAGTGTAAGAACCTTGTTTAAGGTATGATAACAGCAAGATTGAGTTCAGAGAAATGGTGTTGTGGCAGAATGAGTCCCCAAAGCAGGGACTGTGAGGTTATGCTGTGCAGCATCCCTGGAGGGATGAGGTGGACACATGCACCATGAAACAGCTCCCTGGGGAACAGCAGCACCTGGAAGATGAGTGGTGTGTCCAAGAGATCCAGCTTTCATTTAAAAAGGCTCTTCCAGCCCAATGAAAGTGGAAGTGTCCATCTCTGGGAATACACTATCTGGCAGGAGCCCATTTCAGAAATCCCATAATGACAAAAATGTTTTTGAGCCCTGCTTGGTTCCCCATAAAATCAACTGGAGCTAAAGACTGATATGTCTCAGGTCTAGGACTGTTAAAAAAAAATCAATTTTAATTTTGCCAGTGTTAGGTGTAGATGTGTGTGAGACTTGATGAGCACAACATCTGTTAATCTGTAGAAAGCTCCCTGACAGATAGGGGATAGTACTTGTATTCTTTCTGCTTCCCCTTTTTCTATTTCCTCTGTGATTCTCCTACCCTGGAGCAAAGAGTAAGGCAAGCAGCTCTACACCACGTAGCTGTTGAGCAGAGGAATTTCACACCCTCACCAACACCGCGGTGGTGTTGCCAGCAGACTGGAAGCAAATTCCTCTGGGATGCTGCTACTTAACCTAATGTATTGGCAGCAAGGCAGCGTGGAACACTGCCAGCCCTGCTGACAGCTGGGCTCTGTTGTGTTCAGAGGGTTGGGAAAGCTGTCACATACTTCATAACAACAGGGCTAATAGCTTGGGCTGTGCTGGCAGTCTTCTCTCAAACCCCCTAGAAAAGAAGCCCAGAAATTGTCCCTGTGTTGTTTTCCACTCATGCCATCTTCACTTCCCAACTGGCAACTTTTACTTATTCCTCTCTAGTGGAAACTTTTATCCTTTCTGGGGCAAAGTGAGGTTTGAACTTCAGTGGCATTTGAGATTGTGAACTTGTCAGAGCAGGGCACATGTCTTGCTCTGTGTTGTCCATGTCTGGGTGTGGGGAGTCTGGGGGTGCTCACAGATCTGCAGATGATCTATTTTGCTTTCCTGTGATATGCAGCCTGAAGTTACTCTTTTAAGCTTTACTAGAATATTCTCCTCCAGATTAGGACACCTAGAAAACCCTTTCTGTTCTCCAGGTTAGAGTGTCATGACAGGGTTGTGGCTTGCAACCTCTGCCTTGTTTAGATGTTGTTCCAGTCCCATTAGCCTTTGATGATATTTTTTGCAACATTGCTGATGGATGTGAGCTCTAGCTAGTGACAATGCAGCTGTGCCTGAGCCTGCTCTTCTGTTTGTGTCTGTTGCAGAGGCAAGGAGCCCCGTGAACCTGTGCAAGCCCAACCCCTGCATGAACCAGGGCGTGTGCATCCTCGGGCCAGGGAGCTACCGCTGCCAGTGCCACGGCTGGGAAGGGCCCCACTGTGAGACCAGTAAGGGTTAACAGCAGCCCCTCCACACCAATCCCACATCTCCACCTCTCCCTGAAGCAGAGAAGTAGCTGTAACTCTTGGACAGCTCTTCTGTGGCCAGGTCTTGGTGCTGATGGGGTCTCTGTCTTAGGGAAAGTGGAGAGGTTTGGGCTGCCCAGGGGAGCAAGGGCTTCTCTCAGGAAGCTGTGCATTTTTATACCTTCACTAAGTGAGTTGATTGTGAAGGGGGCCCAAGGAGGTCTAACAATTTTGGTAATCTTCCACTTGGTTCTGTTCCCCTTTGCCCCCTGCCCTGCTAGAAGAGACAATCTTTCCTAGGTTCCTCAGGTGGAAAGATTTGACTCTCTTTTAATGGGAGGGAGCTGATTCTGTTGGAACAGACCCCCTTGCTATTCCTTTCAATGCTGTCCATGGTGTAAAAGCCTCCCCATTTCTTTCCTTCTCTTCAGCAGGGGAGCAATGGCCAGGAGCTGGGGACTCTCTGACTCTCTAGAGGTGGCCCTGCACTCATAGCATGAAGTTCTCAATTTAAGTGGATTTTTCCCTTGCCCAACATTTTGCTTTCTACCTGAACCCAGGAATTTTGACTTTCAGCCTGTGGCCTCTAAGATCTGTCAGCTGAGGTCAAGGGAATGCTTGTGTCGTTGTTGTGGACCGGGTGAGACCTTGGTCCTTTTAAAGCCCTTATCCCACATCTGTGCTTCTCTTCCACCACAGGAGTTGTCCGGGGCGATTCTCCAAGATCTCCAGCCCTTCCTCCACGTTCCCATGTGCAGTGGAATCCAAGGGGCTTGCAGCATTTCTCCAGAGCCCTCCAGCACAGCAAAAGGCACATGGATCAGAGGCATTGACACAGATGTGCTGAGTGCTCCAGTTCTCCATCCAGGAATATTTTCTGCCACTCACAGGCACCATCCAGCACTGCCCTTGGCAGTGATGGAGCTGCTCCAGCACAGGGACCGTGTTAAGGCCATTCCCAATTCATGCATTGCACAAACTGGGCTTCCCAGCACTCTCTTTCTTTTATAATTGAAGTAAATATTTGTGTTTAAGTATTCTTTCTGGTATTTTGCATTTCTTCATCTAGGTCCTAAGGTCGCGATTGTTTTGGGTTTTTTTAAACAGATTTTGAGAGATTTGTGAGTTAGTATAAAAAATATGGAGAAATCTGAGCAATTCTGGAGCTCCTGCTGAAGGGGTGTAACATAGATGATGCACTTGTAGCCAGGTGCTGGAGTGAATGGCTCCAGCAGGAAGACAGAGGAAGAGCAAGGAGGACTGATTCTTTATTCTTATTTATTTCATACTTTGTTCATGCTCTTTCTTCTCTGAATTAATTGGGCTGTGATGGTTCACGTCTCCAATGACAGTTTGGCCACATGCCTGCATCCTTTGGAGCATCAGCCTCACCTCCTCACTGGGTCAATTTGCCCACAAACCTGTAAAATTTATATAACTGCTCCCCCAAAGCCCATGGTCCCCAGTGTTGGGAACCATGTGTTGCTTGTTGTCTGCTGACTTTCCCATGGTGTCTGTCACCTCAGGAGAGCACAGCCAGGCCTGCAGAGAGCCAAGGCAGAGATATTAACTGTGACTGCCAGTGCTCGTGAGAATAGTGTCTATTGTTCCCAGCAGAAGACATCCCTTCACCCAGATGCCCTGGCCCCGTGTTTGAATAGTAACATTAGATGGACAAAGAGAGACACAAATTGCTCAGCAGGTTTGTTGTCAAGAGGAGAATGGTCTGAAAGCACTCTCAGGGATAAAAGCTGGCACTGAGACAGGAGAAGCACTGTCATGCCTTGTGGGAGAAACCAGGCTGGGAGAAAGAGGAAATTCTGCTTTCCTTTCACTGTCACTTTGGTAGATTGTCTGTGTCCTAAGGCACAGCAGAACAGAGGCTTAGTTGAAGGGCTGACATTTGGGATACAAAGGGAAATGAATCTATTAATGTTACTTAGGCATGGCTGTAGCTCAGCATTCCCTCTGATGTTAACCTGGCAGTCTTCTCTTCATGTGGGGAGAAGGGGCTTGATCAGACTCACACCAAAAATGTGGTTCATGGTGTGGTGCAGGAGTGGAGCTGGCTGGATTCCAGCCAGACTGCTCTCAAAATCTCCCTGACCTCCTGGTGCATCCTTGTTTGTGTGGACAGGGATGTCCCCGTTCTCACCCTGCTGCCCTGGTGGGTTTGCATTTCCCTGGGGGTTTCTCTGCCATCGTTTTCCTAACAGCATCATTAGCTCACTCCTCACAGGCATTTATCCCCTGCGGGATCAGTCTGCCCTCTCGAACTGCAGTGCATTTACACTGTCTGGGGCACAGCTCTGGAGCTGGACATGCCTTCCTGGCCTTCTAAAAGTGCTTAGAGCCTTTTCCTTGGCTGTTTGCAGGGCAGTTTGTACAGTGCTGCTGCTGAGCACTTTATCTTGTGGCTAATGTGATGTGGTGTAATCTGTGAGTTCTTTATTTTAATGCACAGCTATTAAGTATGTTTTTAGCATGCATGTGCTGTATGAGGGACAAAGAGGGCTTGCCTGGGTCCTGAGCTGGGGAAACCCTGCATTTTTACCATCCTGCTGGTTTTAAGTACTTGCAGATACACAAACATCTCTGTGTGATTCAGGAAGCACAGACTGCAAAATCTCATGCTGGAGACAATATTTTAATGCTGTACAGGATTTATCTATCTCAGTGCACCAGTTTGTCAAGTAGAGATGATGTGAGAGATTGAAAACTCACAGAGTAGCTCAGGAAAGCTGGTTTCTAAACCCAGTTTTTGGGCTCTGAGTACACCTGGCTGGGGTCTCAGTGCCCAGAGTGTCCCAGGGATCCCCACGTGTCAGGAATCTATCTACACGTGCTGTGATGTGACCTTCCTCCTGACATTCCTCCTGAAAGCAGGTGATTCCTGAAGGCTTGGATACATGCTCAGGCATCCTCTGGCAGCAGCAGCACCCACCAGCTCTCCTTTTGTATGAGACAAAGCACTTTGCAAGGTAAGAAGGTCATGGAGCATTGGAGATGGGAAAAGCCAGCTTGATAATTAGGATATATGGGATGGTCTTTGAGTGACCTGCTGATCCCACAGGCACGCAGGACACTGCTGAGCAGTTTCTGGAGCTGTTTTTCTTTTTAGAAATTTGACTTGAAGTTCCTGGCTAATTTCTAAGCTTTTTCTCTTTTAAATTTTAATTTTAAAAGAGTAAGTAGGTAAGCAGCTTGGGTCTCTGACAGGATCCCTTTATTAAAGTCACTCTCAGAGACTTGCCTTGATTCAATCAGAAATACTTAATGAGACTTTACCTGATGGGAGCCCATTCCCTTAAGGCTGGGTCAGTATTTGAGGCTGGCACAGGCACTGAGGAGGTGGGGTCCCTGCAAAGGCAGCACTAATCCTGTCTGGCATCAGAGGAGCTCAGAGGATGCTGTCTGTGCCAGCTTGTCATTAGTGTCTGGGCTGCTGGTATTAATGGAGCTGTGAATTACTCTCACTCTGCAGGATTGCTGGGTGAGCTTTGGCTGGTCCTAGGCCATGTGCTGACTCCAGGAGAGAACTTGTTTCTCCTTTAAAAAAAAGGAGTAAGTGCCACGATTTTCACCTTCTTTAGTCTTACATTCCCTCAGCAAGAAGAACCATGCCTGTTTGTGGTAAGTAAATGTTGGATGGCACCTGTGCTGTAAAGGCTGCAGCAGGGAAGCTGGGGTTTGGTCCCATTCTCCCTGCACACCAAAAGCCAAGGCCAGCCTGCAAGAGGTCTGCTGATGCTCCCTGTAAAACCAGCTGGCTTCCTCAGCTTCAAAACCCCCTGAAATCTCACACTGCAGTAGAAGTAAATTAATTTGATTCATATCTAAGACATCTCACATAAACATTCAGACCAGCTTCTCTACTGATATGAGGGTGGTTTTTTTCCCTTTAAAATCTGTCACTTCTGTCTCACTGGAAAATCAACATGCCCACTAGCAACCTTGATGTGCTAGCCAGGAACACCCAGGAGATTTTGTGGGGCTGTTCTGTGTAACCAAAGCAAGAAATATGGAGGTACCTAAGCGAGAAACTCCCTAAGAAAAAATGGTTTGTAGCAGGAAATTTTCCTCCAGAAGAATATGGAATTCCACTTGGGACACTTCAGGTCCCAAGGTGGCCCGGCTGCAGTGTGCACAGGATTGCACTGGAATTACTAACAAAGCAACTTTATCAGCTGGAGATTATACAGGGCTGTTCTAAAGCAGCCACAGGCAATGGGGCAGTGAGGATGGAGAAGGACAAAGCAGCTGCTGCTCTGTCCATTCAGTGCACAAAACAGCTCCCCCAAATCGAGTTATTTGGGGATTCCTGGGCTCAGAGCCTGACAGGACACTAAGGAGCTCATTGGCAGGTTTGTGTTGAGGGGTGAGCTAGGAGAGGCCAGGCAGTGGGAATTGCCCAGGAATATGTGCTGTAGCTACAGTGCCTCCCCAAGCCTGCAGTGGGAGTGGAGCCACCAAGAGATATTGTACAGATGTGCCTGTTTTGGTGTCTGTTCTGTAAAGGCCTCAGCTGTTTTCTTTAACAACTTTTTTTTCCTTCCTCTCCAGCTGCAGCCCATCCTGGATTTCCCTCAGAGGCTGCAGCAGGCAGTAAGCTTGCACACAGTTGCTATCTAGTGGCCAGAGGAAGGCAGTGGAATGTCTTTCACTGCTGGTTCTGTGCAAGAGGTCTGCTACAGAAATACAGACAGGTATTCATGTAAATTTTCGGGGTTACTACTATTTTTCAGTGGGTTAGATCTCTGAAAATTGTTTTGCTTGATGGTGCAATCACTGCTGTTTAAGCTCCACTGCAGTTGTAGGCTGCATAGCTAAGGATTTGTAGTAATTAATGGTATTGGGGATTTGATGTGCTTGAAATCTATTGGAAAACAGAGCAGGGACAAACCCCATTACTGAGAAAAACACTGGTAACATAATATACTCAACATTTTATTATAAAACCCTCTAAAGCGCCACTTTATAGGTCACAGTTACAACAAAGGAAATGCCTCGAGTTAGGAAAACAATGGGGACACAGAGACAATTGTTTAACATTTCTTGTTTGGGGAAAGTGTGTTGTTCAGGACTTGCCTATGTTTACCATTCCCTCATGGAGACATCCCAGCAGGAGCACTGAGGCTGACTGGGCTGTGCAGGGGAAAGCAGAGCTGCTCTTGTCCATTGCTGTCTCAGTACCACTGTGAAATGTCTGGACAACTCCTGGAGGATGACAGTGGGGTGTAGGGTGTCCATGGATATTTAGGGTATAGAGAGGGGCTGTTGCCAGCTCATCATGGGCCGAAACAAAAGCTCCATGGAGCCTGTGGCCTTCTGGTGCCCTGGAGAAGGAAGTCTCCAGGGTTCTGAACCAGAAGAAGCCACAGTTTATTTGCATGTTTTTTTCCTATGTGCAAAACCTTGCACAGGGACAACCTGACAGCTGAGGCTCCAGAGGCCTGGCATTAGGAATTCCTCCATCTGCACCACAGTGGAAACTAAAGAATAAAAAAAATGGGAGCACAGTCACCTTTCTTGCTTCCAGGATACCCTGATCCTGTTTTGTTGCCCCCTGGCTCTGTGGTGGGGGCAAGCTCTGTGCATATCACAGCCCTGTGCATCCCACAGGCTGTTTGGCCTTTGTGTGAAGAAAGAACAGCCCTTTAGAGGTGGTCTCAGGCCTGTCAAATATTTTCAAGGGTGAGGAAGGTACAGTATTTTTCCTATCTGTCTTTACCCTGGCTTTGGTGTAGCCACAGGTCCCCAGGGACAAACGATCCTGGGAACTGGTGCTGCTTTAATTTTGTAGGGTTGGAAAACAGCTCCAGATCCTTCCAGTCAACCCAGTTATTGAGCTGGGCTGTGAGGGGGCATCAGAGGAGACAGGAAGAGGCCATCAGACATGTCAGCAGGTTACAGGGAGGGGAGGAGTGCATAGATTTCTGCCAACCAACCCACTACCACCCTTCAAATTTCAATCTGTCTAGGTTTAGCAGTCCCAAATATCCAACATCTTTCATTAGAAAGCTTGGCTGGGGTAGAGAGGGGATGGGCTTTGTGAGCCATACTGCCAGGGCCCAAAGGCAGTATCAATGATCAGGAAATAAGGGTGACAGCACCAAGATGACCAGCAGCTCAGCAGAGCCCTGGCAGTGCAGCCTCACTGCAGGGCAGGCTGCTCAGCTCTCCAGTGTGGAGGGACACTGAAGGATGGCTTCAGCTGCAGCTCTGTGAGGATCAGACACCATCACAGCTGGGGCAGGAGCACGGGGACTGCTTTACCTTCCCTCTCCTGGGAAAGGGCAAGCCCTGAAGGATACACTGGGATCCAGCTTTCCCATGAAACAGCTGAGCAAGCCCTCAAATACAACTTTTTTTTTCTTTTCTTTTTCCTTTTTTTTTTTTTTCAGAACAAACTCCTCAGGTGAAATAAGATTTTCAAGAAAGTTAAGTGAATCTGCCTGGCAGATCTTTGCCCAGAGCTCTTGGTGCTGCCAGTAACACAGCTTACAGCACAAGAAGGTGAGCAGCTCAATATTCTAGCAAACCTGCAGCTGGTAGGAGAGGCTGGAATGCATCAGGACACTGATTAAAAATGCCCTGGACAGGCTGCTGTGTGCTTTTCATTCATGTCTGAAGCATTGCTCCCATGTGGGGGGGATAGCCCTTGACTGAAGGCTGGATGAAATGCAGCTGAGTGATGACTGGCAGCAAGACAGGGGAGACTTTAGTTAACTCCAATTTATCAGAACAGGTATAAACTCACCAGGCTGAGGAATAGCAGAGGTCCCTTCTGAATCCACTACAATCACTAATATAGAAACCTTAATAACTCATTGATAAACCTTCAGAGTAGAAATACACAAAAACACCCCTATGTACAGTAACATTCTCGTTTACATCAGCTGGGTTAGGACTTTGATGGAAGGATTGCCACTGGCTGTTATTGTTTTAGCTACATGATTGGGATTTGTCTGGAAAGAGCAAGTCCATTTGGGATAACTCGTATCAGCAGCTGGTGACTCCAGAGCTGCATCTGAGCTGTGGGAGTGACGTGGAGGAGGCACTNCACAGGTGAAAAGAGTGGAGGAAAACCAGGCTGAGATGCTCAGAATTGTGTTGGTCAGGGGTGTTTTCCAGACATGAGACCGCCCACAACCCCATCCCATCACAGCCAGTTTGCTCCACTGCCAGAAGGGACAAGCAGTGGCTGTCCCAGATGGATTTTTCTGCTGTACCTCACCTTAGCTTTCTGTAGGACTGTTCCCTTCCCCGTGACCATAACAGATAAAGGCCGGTTTTTCAAAGCCGTTGCTGAATTGACCGGTGAGTTCTCGGCACTGTTTGCTGGACTGGCACTTTTTGCCTGAACCTACAATTAAAATCATAGAAATGGTTATGACTACAGATTACTGAGAGGGATTGTTGCCTTTTCCCACCATCTCCTAGTCACAGTGTCATCCCATTCCCATAGAGGCACATTCTTTCAGTGACATGCTAATTTCAAAAAACATCAGGGGAGTTTGTGGTGTGTTTGGACCTTGAGGACTCTAGAACTACAGATACAGAGCAGGGTGCAGGTGGTGAAGATTGCCATTTCATGGGAAACAAGTTCCCAAGAAGGAATTTAGATGCCTGAATCTCCTCCTGCAAAAACCATCCCTTAGCTCAGCCAAGTGCAGAAGGAGCTGAGTCCAGACCTCCTCAAGGTGCCACAGGCAAATACAGCCACTCTCCTGAGCCCTATCCACCTTTCACCTCCCCATTCCTGCTGTTACCTCATTAGATTATTATTACATTATGTATATGATATACAATAATTAATACACACACATAAGCTATACATTTATACAAGATTGCATATTACTAATGATGCTCTTATTAATTATTACATTTTTAAGCAGGCTCAGACTGTGTGACTGCCTAGCTGCCAGAAAGCTGCTGTGCATGCCAGGGGTACCCCACATACCCGTGGGGCTGTGTTCTCCAGGTGTGTGGTGTCCACTGCTGTCCCCAGTGTCACTGGGCCGGACTCTGCCTTCTTCAGGTTCTCTTTCACCTCCACCAGGCTCAGCTCCAGGTCCACCCTCTGGCTTTCCTTCCTTTTGCATTCTTCATCTATCTCCTTCAGCTTCTGCTCCAGGCTCTTGTCTGTGAAAGGAGAGGAATCTTGGTGCCTGCTGGGAACCTGGGGAGCTCCTGATGGGAGCAAGGATCAGGGCATGTCCTGTACATTTTCCTTGTGTTTTGCCCCAAGAGGGGCTGTGGCTCTTGCTCTAGTGCAATCTAGATTTACGTGGTTTGGCTCAAAGCACCGGGTTCCCCCCATCTCCTCTGGTCCCAGGAGAGCCAGGTTCATTGCCCCCTTTTTCTCCATGCTCCCACCTTGGCTGATTTCCACACATCCCACCTTTCCCTGCTCTACCTGTGCTGGCACCGAGCATTTCCTTCAGCTCCCGTCTCTCCTTGCGCAGCTGGGTGAGCTGAGCTCGGATTTCATCCTTCTCCTTCTCCAGCCGCTCCTTCTCCTCCGTGAACCGTTTCACCTCTGCCTCTGTCCTGTTCTTGCCCAGCTTGGTTTCCACTGCTGCTGCTGGAAACACAGCCCACCAACAACGAGCTCAGTCAGGGGAAAAAAGCAGGAGGGAGAAAACCTTTTCAGGTGCTTGAAAAGGAAACAAGGAGAGGTCTGAAAAGTCACCAACCACTCAAGTCAGCACACAGTAGTTGAACCACAGGGCACCAGCTCTCTTTAAGCACCCTGGGGCCCACCTGAGCAGCACACTCACCTGGCAGTGGCATCTTGGGCCGATGTGCAGGCACCAGCTGGGGGCTGCCTGCTGGAACTGTGCCCGCTGGCACCTCAGGGGCCACGTGGAGCTCGGCAATGTTCGGCTGCTGGGTCTGGATTTTGACAGCAGGCACCCGTGGCACAGCCTCCTCGGGCTCTGGCTTCTCTGGGTGTTTCTGGAAAGGAGAAGTGAAGTGGGATGATCAGATGCAGGGAATGGGACTGGCTCAGTGGTTAGCCTGGCCTGGCATCATGGTTTGGACAGTACCTGCTCCGAGGTCTCTGTTGCCTTAGCACAGGGCTCAGCTTCCTTAGCCATGGGGGCTGTCTCAGCTGTGCTCTCTGGGGCAGCCTTGTTGGCAGCCCTTTCTAGAGATGGTGAGCTCAGGGGTGAAGACTGGCATGACATCTTGCCAGCACAATGCAGTAAGGACTTCACTGGGGTGAGATCCAGATACACTCTGTCTTGCTCCCCCTCCAATTTGCTCTCACTCTTGGGTACTTCTTCCTGCAAAAGAGACCATCTGCTGCAACTAGAAGTACAAGAAGTGTCTTCTGCACAGCAGCACTGTCTCAGGCAATGTGGAGTATTTTCCAAAAATCTCAGAGGAACTAAAATGCCACTGTCTGAGTCATTCCACAGAGGGCTTTCTGAAGTACTGAAGGAAAGGCCCTTCCTGTTTCCCTTCAATAGATCTCTCTGATGGTAGCAGCAGCCCCATGCAAGGATATCCCACTGTTGTACATCCAGCAACCCATGCCACATTCTTTGCCTTTCCTGAGGTAACAGTCCCATTCCCAGCATGATCCATTGCTCTTGTCCTTTCACACAGGACTTGCTCTTACAGGCATAAAAAGGAATTTTGAAAGGCTAGGCTCCAAAAAGCCCACTATCACCAAATAATCCATGCTGTTTGCTGATGAAAACTGGAATTTTATCCCAGCTGCCTGATGATCCCTACAGCCCCTTCTGAAAACCTCTCTCCCATTCCTTAGCAACTCCTCTCCACCACTTGGTTCTGTCAGAGCAGGGAGGATTGCAAAGGCCAGGATTTCCCCAGGGGCTGGGAATCCACTTCACCACTGCTGGGAAAACCTCCCCTTTAACTGCTGGAGACTCCCCAAGGCCAGATGTTTGCCATGGTCCCCCAGAGCTCCCTGCAGCAGGGCATGTGTCTCACCACAGGCAGGTCTGGCAGGTCCACATCGTCGTAGAGCTCGTCCTGCTGCAGCCTGCCCTTGGGCAGGTTGTCGATGTAGGCATTGGGCTCAGAGTATTTCCTCTGCATGAGGCTGTGAACAGGCAGCAGGACATCCCATCAGGGGGGCTGCATTTGCTGCATGGCTCTGCAGTGCTGCATTTTCAGACATCTGAGAACACCAGTCCTGAAGTGTGGGCAAGGCCAGGCAGCCAGATGCAGGAGAAGAGAAGGCAGAGCCACACAGAGCAGTGTGGTCACTGCTGCTGTCCCTTGTTAAGCAGCACCCATCAGAGCAGGGATGTTATTTCCCCTTGGCTCTTTCCTTTCTCACCCAGCCCTCAGCCACAGCAGCACAGTCACGCTGTTCCAGTGGCATGATGAACTGCATGGCTGAGAGCCCAGTCTGCTTTTGCAACAGCCACTCAGGCACATGCCCCATGGCAAGCTGCAAATGCACCTGGTGGGACAAGAAGTGCTCTCCTGTCCCAAAAGAAAGTGACTGAGCTGCAGCTGTGAATTTACCACCTATTTCCATGGCAGCCAACCTCCCACAAGTGCAGAGCCCCCTGCTCTGGCTTGCTTTCCCTCTGCCAGCCCCAGCCAGCCCCATTACCAGTGACATACAAGAAGGAATTCTTCGCAGCGCTCACAATGCAGGAAACCCTGTCAGCATCCACGTAATCGTAGGTAAATTCCTCGGGGTCTGTTTTCGAGCCTGACTCCGACAAGAGGAGGCCCAGCCAGTGGCCCATCTCCTCTGAGGACTTTGCCTGCAGGGTGAGCAGACAGGACAGGTTGCAGCAGTGGTTCCTCTGCACTCACAGGGATGATGCTGGCTTAGACTGGGTAGGGAAGCGTGCTGACAATCCCCTGGGCTCCCAAGGGGAAAGATGAACTGCTGGGTGTTTATAATAAACCTGAGCCTGCCTTAAAAGTACAGCTCCATGTATGGACTGATTCAAAAATTTGGCAGCTACATAAATGCAGTTCTTTTCTCTGCTCCTTCCTAAATTTTCTAGCCAGTCTGCATTTTCCTTTCAGTGGTCTGACTCAGCTGTCTACAAGAGTTAGAGAAGTCTCTGGGGCTGGAGATGCTGGCAGGGAGCAGCTTTGGGTGAGGGAAGCGTGCAGGTTTTATTTTGCACCAGCAGAGTGCAGCAATGGGATTGCCAAAACAGAGGCAAGGAGACCCGAGCCTGCGAGGTCCCGCTGCCAGAGCACAAACCCCTTCCACGGTTCTTGGCAGAGGGGAGAGGAGAAGGGAAGAGTTTAAACAACAGAGTCCCTTGCTTTAACATGGTTAGTACCCAATTCCCAGCTGCAGTGAGCAGTCTGACATTTTGCAACATGAAGAGTTAAATTCTGTGCTATGAATTCAGCTCTAGCAAATTGCCACATGCACCTCCCAGTGCAGGGGACTCCACCTTGAAGCAAGAAGAAGTTGACTGATGCAGCCATTTTTTGCATTGATTTGAGGAGTCAGAGCAGTAACTACAAAGTGAAATTCAGGGCAAGTAAATATATATACACTTTCCAAACTGGAAAGTATATTTTAAGTTTTCAGTCTGTTTTATTTAGCAGAGACTTCAGTCCCTGGGAAGCCTGCCAGCCAGCCAGTCCATACATGGAGTCTGACATTGAGTCTGACATCCCAGCAAAATACAGACTCTTCCATTCACAAAACGTAAATTTTCCCAGCAACTCTTCTTCACATCCGTAATTGGGCAAAATTTCTTAGATACAGACATACCCCGAATCAGAAACTAAAGAAAAACATCTTCCAATTTCACGGCATGCCCTCGAAGTCAGTTGTTTAGCTATAAATATTCCACCCACTGGAAAAATACAGGAAATTGCTCACATTGTCCACCTCCTACTATAATCATGCTGTCGTCAGAGAGAAGAAAGATTAGAGATAAACAGTCCTGAATGCAGGCAAAGGAAAGTAACAGATGGAGATGAATTCACTTGCACTTTTGGGATAGATCTGTGACAGGCTTACTTGGGATGTGTGACCCATGGCTTTGGGGCTCTGTTGTCAAAAGATGAAATTCTCTGTTCCTCCTGACCACAGCCTTAAATCCCTAAAGTGGCATTCTCCTCATCTAACATTAACCATCTGCAATGCACTGCACAGAACTTAATTATCCAAGGTTATCGTGCAGTCAGGGGGAGAGATGGGAATGTCCAGAGCACCCCATGTCCCACCCTCAGATGGGTGCCTCAGATGAAGGCTGAATGGTCCCTCTGGAGGTGCCAGCATGACCTGGATTATCAGCGAGGTGGAACACATTATAGGTGACCACAGGCAGAGGAACCAAAGTCCTGCTCTTCAGGTTCTGTTCTGTTGGACTGAGGTTCCTCTGGAGGAACTCACTGGCATTTAGACACCCTAAGGTCCCCAAGCTGATGATTTTAAGCAGAGCTTTCTCAGAGATGTACACCCTACCTCCAGAACAACTCGTTCCTCCCCGTTGTGCAGGATGCGGAAGGAGTAAAGGTGATCAGGGCTGGGCTCTGGGATGATTTCACAGCCTGCCAAACTCAGGGGCTGCTGAGCCAGTTTGCTTCTGTTCTTGTCCTGGTAGAAATGGAGGTGCCCATCTTTTATGTGACACCACCGTGACTTCCACTGGCTGTTCACCAGCACGTTCAGGTAACCTGCAAGCAAGCACAGCTTACTTAGACACATTTTCCATTTAATCCATAATAATTTGTGTGCCTGGGAATGTCTAATGAGCAAGTTATGAGATCACCACACAATGCAAAGCCACAGGCACCAATAAAGAGGAAAAGCACAAAGACAAGCTGTCCTATCCATCCAGAACAGGGTGAAAAACTTGAAAATGAGACCCTTGAAATTCAGGATATGTTTGGAGCAGCAAGTTGGCTGCAGATGGTTGGACAAAGTTGGTCCCAGGTGGTAAATACAATCTGACCCTCACAACTCTCCCTGCAGGCTCCCACACCCTCAGCAGCCCAAATGCACTGTGTGTGCATGTCTGGTATCACCCACCCTTCCTCCTGGGTCACCCTGAGAGCCACAGGCACCCCAATCTGCATGGATTTACTGGCAGGACCACCTGGCACAGGCACATTTGAGGAGGTCCTGCCTGCTGCTCATGCCGTCCTGCACACTGAGATGCAGCCCTGAGACAAATCCCTGCAGAGGGACTCCTGCTGCCACTTACTTGAAGTCTCCAGGGATCTCTCTGGGCTATCCAGGGAGCTGGACTTCTTCCTCCCAAGGTTCATCAGGTTGCTCAGTTTCAGGCCAGTTGTGCCCTTCTTCTTAACTACCAGAAATGAAAAAGACACATGCATGGATTTCCCAGCTCCCAGCCTGCTGTCCCAGCTGAGGGTCCTGCCCCCACCTCACACACACCCCTTGCAGAAGGCAAACCTGAGACTCAGGGACAGGCTGGAAAAGTCCAAAGCCCAGGGAGCTCAGGAGCAAGATGGCACCAGTAAGATCAGTTAGGGATTTGTGGAAGATGCCAATCTGTATTGCTTTACACGTGGGTTGGCTCTGACCAAAGGCCAGTCACTGCAGGAGCAGTGGGAGGTGCTTGCACAGCTCTTGCTGGGCAGGTACCAAACTCCCTTCACCTTCCTACACCACAAACAATTGAATTAAGAACCATTACCCATAAACATTTACTGTATTCAAGTCTTTTCCTCTCTAAAACAAAGACACAAGGTGGGAGAGGGGAAGGTTTGTTATGTCCAAAGTGCCTCTTCGACATTCTCCTACTGAGCACATCAGTCAGTATGTGAATAAGCTTATGGAATCAACAGGTAATCCTGGCAAAAATATCTAATTCCCAGGCATACACAGCTTTCACCAGGTCTGTTTGAGGTGGCAGGAGCTGCAGAAGGCCTGGCCCCATGCAGGGTTAAGGGCTGGTTTTCCCTGTCATTTCCAGGGCAAAGTTTTACCATCTTTCGTCTCAGCGGTCTCGATGTGGCCATCGGTGCTGCTCCCACTCTCAGAGGCTGCAGAGCATCTCTCAGACACCTCCACCTGTCAACAAGCACCAGGCACAAGCTCCACAGATGCAGGTGACCCATTCTTCCAGCCAGAATGTGCTGCAAGGACCTTTTCCCCCTTCTCCCATATTATGAGGTCCCACTCTCTCTGTAGCAGATGCTTTCACCCAGAAATCCCCAGCCAGCTCACTCACACTGTGCCCTTCCCATTGCTCCTGAACATGCCCCATCCCAGTTGGGATCACCTCTGAGGAGACACAGTGGCACCACTGGTGCCAACCTACAGCCTCCTGCCCTGCAGCCTGGCTGGTTGGGGGCATTTGACAGTCCCTGTAGGGGACATGGGCACAGGAACCAGCCAGGTGCCCAAACAGGTCTATTTTGGGTGTCCATCAGAGACTTAGGAAAGTCTCTTTGTCCTCCCACTGTTTTGGAACAAGCTGCTCCCAGGGGAGTGTCACCTAAATCTGGACTAGAGATGGCCCAAGCCCTGGCATCCAAGGGTCTGTGTCCTTCCCAAAGCTCTTGGTGAACACAACCATCCCATTGGATGAGATAGCAGCTGCTGCCCTATATAATGGGTAGCCAAACACTGAGTTAATCTGGGAGGAAAGATATGGCAAAAAAATTAAGATGCAAAGGAAAATAAAGAATGCTCCTTTTCAGCAGCACAGGGCTCTGGTTTCACTCACATCAGTCTTTGCTTACCTAAAATCAAGGCACCTACACTACTATCTATTGAAGGAATGGGGCTGGAAAGCTTGAGTGCTAGTTCTGTCTGTAGAGACAAAATGTACCTTTGGGTAAGTGAGGCGCTGCGAGTCTGGGATGTACTGGTTGCCTTCACTGCCCCCTTCACAGAGCAGGCCACTGGTCTCTTGGATTACCTGTGCACAAGGGGAAGCCAAAGCCTGTGAGAGAGCTGCAGGAAGAGGATCAATTAATCTCCCCCAAGCAGGACAGGCAAAACCACATCAGCCTGGGAGACCCGTGGTTTACTGTCCCTGTGACCTTGGGGACTGTCCTGGTGTTACATCAGGCATCCAGCAGAAATTGCTGGATCCGAGTCACTGGGAGAGGCTGCCAGCAGAGGCAGCCCTGGCGTCTCACAGCCCTGTGGCTGTCCTGGGCTCCAGGAGGCTCCTCCTGCCGCTGCTGTTTCAGGGGAAGGGCTACATGTACCCCTGCCCTCAGCCAGTTCATGCTGGGGACCCACCCCTGCCACAGCAGCTGGGCTGGGAGGTCCCCACGTGGCCTCCAGCACACTGAAAGCAGCAGGGAGCTGCAGGAAGAATCTATCCCACGCCATGAAAATGAAGTGGTATATTTGTATGAAGGCTTGCAGTGAGGAAGGGAGCCAGAGCATACAAGGACAGGGCTGAGATAAGACCTGGTCTCCCAGCAAAGCTTGGGAGCACCAGAGGGACAAGTTCTGAAGGTGTCACTGACCCTGAGCCACTGCTCTGCCTGGTCTTTGCTCTGCAGCCCCAGCACGATGACATCAGCGTTCGTGGGGATGATCTTCAGCTTGTGCTCTTTCTTCCTCACTTGCTTCTCCTTGTGAATGACAGTGCAGCCCAGCAAATTCACGTCAAGCTGGGGGTTGTGATCTTTGGAGCTCTTGTAGCACTGGGGAAGGAGGATGGGAACAGGTGAGAGGCAGAGGAGGAACCTTCCTGCTCACTGCCATGAGCTCGACCTTGTGAGTGACCCATGCAGCCACAGGCATTAAGTGCACTGAACACAAGAAGGTCCCACAGTTCTAAAAAGCCTGCACAGAATGCACACAGGAGATGCCTGTATGTACAGGCACACATACATCTGACTGCATGCATGTATAGTCTGAAATACTTTTTACTGACACAGGATAAAGTCTGTGATTAGCCTCTGGGATAAGCGTCCCTTCTGCTCAACCACCTCAAAAAGCTTCCCCAAAAAGTATCCCTAGACATTTCGGGGGATTGGGATTATGGTCACAAATGTGTTCTTGTGCCCGCTTCAGCAATCCCATGCCCACGTTCCTTCTGAAAATGGAGTAAGACCCCCAAATCTCCAGGACATGGTTTTTGAAGCATTGCTTCTAGGGGTACTTTGTTTTTTTGCCAGCTCATTAACATGCTCTGAGGTGCCACTTCCTTCCTCAGCTCATAAAACCAGATTATCCTAGACAGAGAGTAGAGGATCTGCTCACCAGCAACCTGGTGTCCTTGATGACACACAGCTGTTTTGCCCACTGTCCCAGCCACTTCTTTCTCCACAGGAAGGCACAGATGCGGGCATCCTTCATCAGCTCGATGGTGGCCTCTGGGGATGGCCACTGATGGGTTGCTGACTTGCCTTTGCTGCTCTCCTCCTCATCATAAGATTCATAGGAACTACTAACAGCTTCACCATCTTCTATAACAAAGCAAAGCTCTGTCATTAAATCCATTTTTAGAATAACCCTGAGTCCAGTGCTTCCCTCAGCCATGCTCACACATGCACGAGCTTCCAGTGCAGGGATGTGTCTTTTGAGGCTCTCCTACAGGAGGATAATTAGTAGGAAAATTACCCTCATGGATCTTTTTTTCTTTCTAGCCCAATATGAATCTCATTGCACTATTTTGTGTCTAATAGCCTCTGTTAGCAAACACTCAAAAGACACTTCTCAGTTGAGCACAAACTTGAGAACATTCCCTTAGACATTTCCTGATGTTTGCTGCTTTATCCCCAAAGATGCTTTTACTACTTTCCACTTCAAGCCAAACACACACAATCTTTAAGGCAACAGCAAGCTACAATCAGCCCTTGTCCTCTAAATGGCAGGAGTAAAAATGGTATTTGCAAGGCCATGCAGCAAGCAATGATCTACTGTATTTTAGATGTCATTCACATTCCCTCTCTGGTCTAAGGGACAGCAAGGGGCTTTGAAGTAAACACTGTTGCAGTACCAAAAATTAGTCATAAGTGGCAAATGTGAGGGGCAGTAACAACATTTTTAATGTCCATTCTTAAATGGATTGCTATGCGACTAGGATGGGTTGGAATTTTCAATACTCAGCTCTAAGGCATGGCAGATTATTGGAGTTTTCAGCTGATCACTGGTACCAAGTTCATCAAAAGCACTGAAAATGTTCTCCCTGACTGCAGGGGGATTTGCAATGCTCTCCCAGCATTTAGAGCCCTAAGGCACAAGATAAGCTCACAGAGCAAGATGGTAAGATTGGGGTAACATTTGTGTTACAAGCATTTGGCATTCTTGTTCTACCAGCATGGAAGAATATTGTTAAGTTTCTCTTGCTGGAATTTGATCTAATTTGGATTCTCACCAAATCTTACTATCTACATAAAAATAACACTATCAGATTGGTGCAAATTAAAAGAAGAAAAGCAGCCAGAAAAGAGAAAGAAAAAGGCATTAGGAACTTCACTAAAGAACAATTCAGTTGGGTTTATTTGTTCTTTAAATAAAAGGAACTGAGATGCAGTAACAAAGCTACACTCTCATCCCCAGTGAAATTTCACTCTACAACCTCCCTCAGGTGATCAAAACTGCACCAAATAAACAAGCTTTTTAAAAAGCAAATGTTCCCTTTCAAAGTCTCTGAATGAGAGACTACACTACTGCCTCACCATCTCCATGCCCTCAACATATCAAACTGTCCATCTTTTATGGGAAAACTTTACCTCCCTCAGTGCATTCTCATTATGCAGACCTTGTCCACAGCCATCCTGAGCAGAAATTCAGATGGAGTAGGAGTGTAGGCATTTCTCAACCCTAAAAACACCAAGAAGCTGAACCTCTGCACTGCTACAGGACCTTTCCATATGCAGCAGCAGCATCAAGGATGCTTAAGGGAACCTCATCTTCCAAAACTCCCTCCTTATCCTCATGGGGGTATCACCAGCCACCCCTCTGGCCTCTTTTGGAGGTGCCCCCACCTAAGCAGCAGGTCTCAGGCTGCCACCTTACTCCTGAGAAGCCCTGGATGCTCTTCTGTGCATCAACCTCATCCACAAGTGTGGCTCCTCATGAGATGAGCTCTTCCCTTCTTGAAGAGCTGCAGCACCTGCTGGCCTGGTGACACTGCCACAGCCTCATGAAGGAAAGGCATTCACCAGGCTGGGCATTTGGAAACTGGGACAAGCCTTGCCTGGTGGCTTTTGACAACCCTGTGGTCACTGCTAAGGCTCACTCAGTCCCAAACTGTATAGCTCAGGCACTGGTGGCAGCCACAATCTTGGATGTCTGTAAATCCACCTCTGCCTTCCTGTGTGTCTTCCCAAGGTCTCCCAGGGAGCCAAATCAATGCCATGATGTAGGAAACTCAGACCATCCCATACTCCCACTCTGCCTTTGCTCAGTGGAGCACCTTCAACCATTCACCAAACAGCTGCTTGTCAACACAGTCAGGATTACCACACACCAGCTCCACACCAGTGACAGAACCAGGGGAATAAAACCCAGGGAAGTTCTCTTCATTGTCATCCTGAGCACAGGGAAAGCCGCAAAAAATAATGCTTTGTGCAAAAGAGACAGGGAGAGATGGTCACCCTCCATGCATGTAACAGGCAAATCCACGGGGAGGTACCTGATACTCTTTACTAAAACTGAGGGTTTGGGGGGTATTTTTGGGAATTCTTTTGTTGCTGTTGTTTAAAGAAAGGCACTTCAGGTTTGGAAAGCATGCCATACCCATGGTTATTGTGGCATAAATAACGCCCTCAGTAACCTGCAACCCTGGCCTGGCTCCAGCCGCAGCAAGCCTACCAAAAAGACCTGCACAGTCAAAAAGAAAGAGAAAGGGAGACAAAGAGAGAAAGCCACAGATAAGCAAATGCAGAGAACAAGGGCGTCCATCCCCTCTGCCAGCGAGGCTGTCCCATCGCTGCACCCTGCGCTAGGCTGGGACTTCAACCAGGAACAGCATTTTCAACCCATCCCCTCAAACGAGGCAATTCCCTTTAAAACAGAATCGTCGTCATGGTAATTAAAAGCAGCCAGGGCCGATGAGCTGTTTCAGCCACAATAATTACTGCTCAGCTGGCAGCCACGCCGCCCCTCTCCGTTTCCACTCCGCTCCTTATCGCACCCTCCAATTATGCAAAGGCTGCTGATAAGGGTTTAACACATTTCAGCCCAAGAGGGAAGGGAAGCAGCAGCCTCTGCTGGAGCTGGAAAATGAAAGGCAGAGCGTCCCCAGCGGAGGGGTGGGAATGCTGCTGCTGAAAGATGAGCCCCGAGACCCGGCGGACTCCCCCGCTTGCTCTGTTTTAATTAATTCACCCTCGGTTTGCTACAGTGCCTCACAGTCCCACCTCTGATGGTGCACGAACCCTCTATCTCCTCAGCCCATCTGGAGGCTTGCTTTGATGTCCTTTCTTGGCAGTGCACCCACTTATTTTAGTGGTGTTCCTATTTTTGTCTGATTTCACTACGCCCATTTGTTCGGGGACACATGGGTGTCTTCCAAGGCTCATGCTGTAACACTGTCAGGAACAGGGTCCCAGAGGGACTTTTCACAGGAGCTTACAGTGACAGGACAAGGGGAAATGGATTCAGACTGAGAGACTGTAGGTTTAGCTTAGGTTTTAGGAAAAAATTTTTTACTGCAAACATGATGAGGAACTGGCACAGATTGCTCAGAGAGGCTGTGGATGCTCCAACCCTGGAAGTGTTCAAGGCAAGGCTGGTTGGAGCTCTGAGCAACGTGGTCTAGTGAAAGATGTTCCTGTACATGGCTGGGGGGTTGGAATAAGATGATTTTTAAAGTCCCTCCCAACCCAGGCCATTCTATGATTCTATGAAAGGCCACCAGCAGCTTCCTGGACTGCCACCCCCTCCCTATCCAGCTTGTGGGGAAGGCACAGAGGGTCTGGGGGGTTACTAGGGCAGGCTTTAGCACCTTTGGCCAGGGCAAAGCCATGCATGTCCAGACTGCCCTTTAGAACAGCAGGCACACCAAGGTCCCAGATCACTTGCTAGCAGTGAGCATCACCGTGTAGGACAGGAACAAAGTGCTACTGACACCTGACAGGGCACAGGGTGGGGCAGGGGAAGGGATGGGGAGCTTGTGCTTGTTGAAACAAAGAGCAGCGCTCACACCTGCCTATGCTGCAGTCTGATCTCTTGAGGCAAACCAGGGCAGCAGCATCACTGCCCAGCTCCCCTCTGCACAGCACACACACTTCACCTTCTCCTGAGCCCCTGCAGCCTCTCCTGCCACAAACCTGCTGCTCCACATCTCTCCCTGCTCCTCCTCGCTCACCCTGCAAGGAGCCACCTCCAACACGAGGTTGTCAAAGAGCACAGAGATTCTAATGATGCTTCTTTCCTCCTCACACAAAACAAACACACTTTGTAGCACACCAGGTTTGTGTGGAAGGGATGTGGTGGGGACAGCAGAGGGGACCTGTGGCTGAGCAGTCGCAGGATGCAAAGGCACCACACACTCCTCAGTGGTGAGGAATCACTGGAATCCTCTGTCCCATCTCTGCTGGCTCCTCCTATCTCCACTTAGAGCTGTGACAGTGCTCAGTAAAACACGGAGCCTGCTGGTGCAACAGCTGATCACAGCAGCCACCCAGAGCTGCCTCATTTGGACACTGCTCCCATCATTTGTGCTTTTCTCTTTTTGCAGAGCTCTGATTTCTCATTTCCTTGGGCATCTGAGCGACCTAGATTTTGGTGGGTGGTGGGTGTATTTGCATCTCAGAGCAGCAGGTTACCAAGGAAAAGCAGAGGTGGGAGCAGGGTATGCACTTATCATTCCTGCCAGCCAAGGCTCTGAGTTGAGGGTGACTTTATGGAGCTCCTGGATAACACCAGCTGGGGATCCCAGCACATGGAGGAGTGAAGTTATTCCAGCTAATCCAGCATATGCCTTTTTGTGCCCTGGCTCTTAACAATTTATCCACTTTTCCAATGTGCAGCAGAGGGGCAAAGAAACCTCCTTTATCTTACACTGCAGGCATGGGGATGAGGCTGCAGCCCCCTGGGCTGCTCCAGCTGCAGCAGGGCTTCACAGGGCATCACAGCCCTCACCTCAGCCAGATGACCCAGAGCCTTTCAGCAAAGCACAGGGCAGAGCTGGAGGGGCCTCTCCTCTGCACTGAACAGCACCTTTCACCCTGGCCATGATGAGCTTGAACCTTCTCCCATCTGAGCTGGGCACCATCTCCCTCTTCACCAGCATGGAGCTTCAAAGCCCAGTAGCTCTCACTGGGGCTGGAGAGGTCCCAGCTTCTCCCAGATGAAGCTCAGATTCAACAGCCAAGCCTTTAGATCCAAATCTTTCACCCTTAACTCTCACTTCTTTGTTTGCCTCAACTCTTGCCACTCAGCTCTGCCCTGGCCACACACTCTGCTGCAGCCAAGGCTGATGAGCAGAGATCTGCTCCTGCAGTGGAGTGATATAATCCATCTCACATGGGCTTAAATGGATTATAAAGCGATGACAAGATCAGCTCTGCTATCAGATCAGAGGAAGGCAATCTCTCAGTGAAGGGTGTTCAACAGAAGGATGCAGGAATACATCATAAAAAGTGAGAATGTGGGAGCTCAGCATGCAGCAGCCTCCTCCCTGAGGGGTGGGGAGCCCACAGGGGACAGGCATGGGTGGCACAGCTCCAGGACATGGCTGGGGGTGCTGTCCCAGGCAGTGAGTGTGTGCAAGGGAACCCACACACGTTCCCCTCACACGAAGAGTGGCTTTCTAATCAAGTTTACAGATGGTTAAACTGCCACAAGAGACAGAGCTGAATAAAGAGCCAATTATAAAAATGGTTATCACCCCTAACAGACCAGCAGAGCCATGGATTTTGAGCCCCAAGGGGACAATTAGAGTGCCAGGACACGAATGCAAGCCACCACAGCTTAACCACTCAGTCCTGAATAGAAACTTGTGTTTGACTGCAGCCTATCTGCCAGAAAACCACCAAGACAAAGAGAACCCACAATGCTTTCTGACATTTTACACTGATGCCATATTGACCCAAGCATATCACTAACTTCTACAGGAAAGTTAAAAATTGGAGTAATTTGGTAGTCTTTGCTTTCCAGCCAACATTAGGTCTGTAATATCAAGTGTGACGAGCAGCAGAAAACAAATTTGTCCCAAAAGCTGTGAGAAATATCTGTGCTTTCATTTACTGATTCTCATAAACCTCATGTCCTCCATCTCCCACATGAACCCCCTCCCACACAAACCCCCTCAGCTGGGATATACCATTTACAGAGATGTCATAGGGCTCAGCCTCTTCGTAATATCCCTCTGGGGATTCAATCTTGGGGACTGGAGGTTGTTTTGTTTCGAGAATCTGCAGAATAAACACATAAAAGAAACATGATTTAAGGTAAAAACAGATCCTTCAAAACAATGGGGCATCCTTTTCCCTTCTTTTTTAGCACTCAAGTGCATCCCAGTGGATAAAATCCTTTAGATATGGTACAGTTAGCTCAAATATAAATTGAAATTACTGTATAATTGCATCATAAATATTACTTTCTTTCATGTTGCTGAAAGCCCTGGGAAGATCAACTCACAGCAGCAATTGCAACCCATCAGCCTTACCCTGAACTGAGATTTCTGCCTGCTGCACTGACCCCCCCTAAGATGCCCATTGTAACTGGGGATGGTCCTCTGTGCTATGGATTATCTTATCAGTGAACCAGGAGGGAGGACAGTTGGTGCAACCCTGGATTTACACTGAAAACACAACCTGAGCAATCTCTGGTTGTGTCTCCAAGTCCCTGACTGATAGAAACAAACAGCTAAAAATCTCTGCTTCAGGAACTATATTGGGAATCTTTATTGTGCTCTTAACAAAAAATGAAGGAAATGGATAAACAACACCAATGGAAAATAAGCCTTTGAAAAGAGTCCAAGCGCTGGAAAATCCCTGTGGTGCCTGCCAAACCCCTCCCTACACACAAGCAAGGGCTGTCAGGAAAAGCATGCCTTGATCCTTTAGAAATATCAATACATGAGGCAAAAAAAAAAAGGAGTGAAGTTAAGAAACTTCCTACTTTTCAGGTGATTCACACAGATGTTGGGCATGAGACAGCAGAGCAGCAGCATGAACAGATCAATAGGGCGAGCACAGAGCTCATGTTCCTCCCAAATACCTGGCATCCCATGTCCCACCCTGACCTGACAGTAACATTCCCTTGTTTCCCAGTGAGGTGTCCCAGCTCCTCCCCGAGGTCAAACCACCCCCAGCCAGCTAACAACAGGATGCTCTGTCTTGCAATGCTTCAGGCTGTGCTAACCCCGACAGGATGCCCAGGGTTAAAGCCCCACTCCCCCCAGGAGGAGAGGCACAAAAGCAGGTCTCTGAGCAGAGACAGCAATGTTGAAGGTCACAAACAGTGCCATTGTGCCAGCCCACGATCCCTCCCTGGGGAAGAGGGGCCAGTTGTGCATCAGCACTGCAGAGCAGCCTCAGGCAGGATCAGCCCATGTGCAGGTCATGCTGCACCACCAAAGGCAGGTGCAAAGCTCTCCATCCCGCCCCGGATGTCTCCACCAGCAGCTCCCGGTGCCCAGAAGCAAAAAGGAAGCTTTGAAGGAAAAGATTTTCTGGCCAACAGCTGCCCACAAAGGGAAGTTTGGGGCTGTGGGAGCGAGGAGCCCTGACCACACCAAAGTCACACGTCTGCTCCCGCTTGGGCGAGCTGCCCGTGGCTCTGCCAACCTCCCAAACCTCCCCGGTGTTAAAACTCCCTCTCACATGGCTCTGCCAGATGCTGGGAGCAGACTGAACTTTCCTTCTAGAGGCACGTAGGACACTGCTGGAAAACACTTGCCCTCCAAACACTTAAAAGGTTTAGGAACTTCTTGTCCTAATGTGTTACATTAAAGAAAGGAGAACAAACCCAGCCACTCCAGGGCTTTGCTTAATCCCTTCCCTGGCTAGGAAATGTGTCTGTAATTGCCATCTGTGGTGGCCTCCTGTGTAGCCAGCTCACTTTGTGCTGTGACCATAAACAAATTGCCTACACAGAGAAATGCTGTGGGTTTTTTTGACACCATCCCACAACTGTCAGGGAAGGGGCCGCTCTGTTTTGTTTCCTACAGACAATGAAAGCCATCAGGGTGCACCTTGGCTGCCCCAGAAGGTATTTTGTTTTGTCTCCTCTTTCCCTAGGGGCGTGGAGTGGTTTACTCTCCAAGTTAAGTCAGAGGCTGTATACTGTGTTATTTAACCATGCTGGCCCTTACAGAACATTTGCCTGTTGCATTTTGGCACAATGAGCATGCAAATATAACCACCTTGGGCGTCTGCATCCCTACCACAGGACTTTCCCTGTGGATGGCAGTGGGAAGAGGCGGAGCTGCCAGGGCTGCAGCACAGGAGAGGTCACCAATGTCTGAGCCACGGCCTGCAGAACTCATTGTTTAAGGGTTGTTTTGGGACAAATCCAAAGGAATCAGAGGGATTCAGGTGGGCCACCCCTGTTGGATCACCCAGTGACTGCTGGTGTCTGTGGGTGCCAGGGACAATCTGCTGTGCAGAGCTTTATCTCCATATTTCTTCTGTGCCACAAAGGCAAGTGCAGAGCAACACCACAGAATGGCTGAGTGTCACCAAACCACAGAAAACTCTGCAAAGCTAAAATAGATCTAATCTGAATTCCTCTCTTAACCTCCCAGTTTCTGTGCAAGGAGTTGTGCTCCACCCTCCACTGCCCGCATAGCTGTGGCTCCTGCCTGCCCTGGGAGCTGCAAATACAGACAGGGAAGATCCATTTCCCCCTAACAGCAATTTCCACTCATTAAAGCTCTCCTTGAAGGACACTCCGATGTCTTTGCTGCCAAAGCTCCCTGACACTCAGATGCTCACCATGAGGATGTACTTGACTGCTGCATGCAAGGGAGGTTAACTCCAGTGGTAAGCAGCTGGGAGAAGGTAATTCCCAGCACAGGTCTGGGAGAAGACAGGTGCCTTTCTCAGATAAAATCTTAGACTGTTTTGTTTGTTTGTTTGTTTTCCTCATTCCCTCATTTAACTTCCTGATTGCCCATCAGAAAGCTGCACCAAGCCCAAGAGAAACACCCTGGGGACACCCAGCTGCTGCTTCCCCAGTGGTGCCTTCATTTCACCTCCTGCCCACTGTGAAATACAGAGCTGGACAGAGATTCCTGCTCTGGACACTGCTCCCAGGCACTCCAGTTCCTGCCATCTGTGTGGGCAGAGCCCTCTGGGGCTGGAGCAGCTCCCTGCAGGCATCCACGGGTTTGTCAGCTGCATCCCACCCTACCCTTTGTTTTCCCAGCTTTTCCCAGCTCCTCCAGCTAAGCCACACAGATCCCTGGGCAAAAGTCCTGGGGCCTCACCCTGCATCCTCCTTCCTGGGAAAAGAACAGTTCCTCTTTTGTGGTTGATGGATGCACCATGCCATCCTCCTCCACGCCTCCTCCTCCTCCCCATGCATGCTCCCTGCCCTCCTTTCCTTTCACATCCTGAAATCCCAGCTAACAGCAATTCCCACATTGCATCAACTACTGAACAGCAGCACTCAGGGTCTCGAGGATGACCTGTGTCTGGGACAGCTGGGCTGGCTTGCTGGCAGAGACAGCATCCCACTGAGAGCTGATGGTGTTTAACTGACTTAGAGCTGCCCTACAGAAAAATCTACAGAGCCAGCAACTCCTCCTCACAGACCTGTGGGCTGCACAAGCAGAACAACATCAGCACCCAGGGCACAGACACCACCAGCTGTGAGCAAACATCTGGTAATGGCCAAACTGAGAAAGGCTCTGGCAGCAAGGGAGGTGCTGGTACTGCCCTTGAAGCCTCAAGGGGTTCAGAGCCCCAGGCTGAGGCAGTGAAAAGCAAAGGGTGTCAAAAACTTACCTTTGGAGGGGGGAGGTCTGGCAGGCCCTTCTGAGGAGGTGACAAATGCAGCCCTGAGTCTCCATTGGTCAGGGAGTCCTTCCTATCCAGCACTGCAAGGCAGAAACAATCACACAGATGACATGTGGCACCTCCCAGCAGAGCACTGCCACCCTGGGCTGTGCTGGAGCAGCAAGATGCTATTTCAGTGGGGAGCAGAGTGACAATTACAGGCAGGGCTGCAGGGCCACCATGTCATTTCAGGCCATAGCCAAGAACGTGGCACTGGGAGACCCAGCAGAAGAGCTGACCTCTGGTTTTAGGGCATGCTTTTCCTCCTGGAGGGAAAACTGTGAAGGCCAGATCCACTGCTGAGACTTTAAAGGGTCTTGAGAAGCAGCATGGGCAGACACCACACAATGTCTGGTAACCCATGGCACTTCAGCCCTTGCTAGCTCTGATCCCTGCTGCTGCCAGCAGACAGGTCAGTGTCTGTTCCTCTGCTACCCTTCCCCAAAAATGGATCTAGCACCACCCTGCTCCCAGGGCAAACTGCAAAGTGTCTGCTCAGCTGAGTGCACAGAGGCTCATCAAAGCCAGCCATGATCAGTGGTGTAATCAGTGCTCAAGGGAGGGTTTAGCACCCAAAGCAGCCCAGGACAAACACATGTACAGGCATACAGCAGCAGAACTCCTCCAGGTGATCTGTGTCTGCCTCTGCAAAATCAGATCTTCCAAGCAGCTGGAAGCAGAGTGATTTAGTATCTGGAGTGTACACTGAAGGCTCAGAAAACTTGTGTTCAGTCCCCCTCATCTCCTACCACAGAACTCCTGGGTGGCCTCAATGAGTGCCCAAATCCCATGACCTCTGAGACAGTGCAATGATGGATATTCCCCTTCCTTCTCCAGCATCACAAATCACAGACTGTTTCCTCACTGGGATGGGAGGGAAGGAATATTTTTCCCCAGCCAAGCATTAACAGTTTGCAGGTGTCCTCTGATAAAGATGCCTCTCTAAAATCTGCAGTTTGAAGAGGATTTAGAAGAAAGAAGGAAAAAGAAAATCCATCCAAAACCCTGCTAAAAGTCACATTGTACTAACTATTACTTATCTGTACTCTCTATTCCTCGTAAAAGTGAGGAATTTGGGCTGAGAGGATGGCAGTGGCCACACCAGGAGCCCTTCACATCAGTCCCACCTCCCAGACTCCTGTCCCTTTGTGCTGACTTCCAAAAGGAGATGGCACTTAGCTCACTGAAGGACCCTGGGGACTTGCAGGGTAGAGACTTGCTGCATCTCTCAGGAAAATGAGATCCAGTAAATGATGGTGCCTTCATCACCCAGGGCAGGGAATTCAATTACTGGGCCACAGGAAGGCATCTCAAAAGCAGTGTCTGTTCCACTTAAATCCTTACCACTGAAATTTCAAGTAGATACAAGGAGCAGGGAGATACATTTTTATGCAGAAATCACATATTTTAAAGTTTGGAGGGGAGACTTTTGGAGCTGATGGACTTTGGAAAGCATTTCACCCTGTGCTGCTGGAGCATGCCTGAGCACAGCTGCTGTGAGGAAGAAGCTCTGCAGAACAGGAGAGGTCCTGTCAGCTCAGCCACAAAAGTGTGGTCCCCAGTCCCATTAGAGGCATGGAATTTCAGTAGATAAAAGGGACAGAGGGAGCTGTATAATCACTGGAAGATGGATATCACACCAGTGGCCACTTGGGCCCCCTCCATCCTCTAAACCTGAACCTGCAGGCACCTCTCCATCCAGTCACAGGGGCAGGATCAGGGCTCTACACACAGCTGCAGCTGTGGCCAAGATCCCACACAAGTCTCACTGCCTTCAGCATTTCCAAATAACTCAGAAGTTTTACTTGGAATAGGGAAGTTGTTGAAAAAAGAAAGAGAGAAGTGCCAGGTCCTGCAGGGAGTGACTGAGTGGGCAGGGTCCTGGCCTTGATAGGGAAAAGTCTGAAATAAAAGAACTACCTCTAAAAATAAATTGTTTGAAATTTTCCCTGTGTTTGAGCATGGTGGATGCTTTGCTTTATCCACCCAAATGAGAACTTATATAAAGAGATGCTTCTGCTGCTGCTCAGCTGCTGGGAGCTACTGGGAGGCTGTGTGATCCTATTATAGAGCATGACAGCATCACCCAGAGGGCCCTGTCTGGAGGTCACACCGGGGCTGTGTGTGTAATCTGGGAGCACATCCTGTCTTCAGAGGCATTTGAAGTTAGCCCAAGTTTGGCTGCAGGTAGTTTAAAAAACAAATCAAAGCAAACAAACAAAAAACCCCAGCACAAAGAAGTAAAACAAAAACAAACAACTGTGGAAGTGGAACAATTCCAACTGCTGCAGGACCAGCACACCAGCAGCAGGCTGCACTGATGAGTCCTTGCCTCATCCCTCTGCACTGGAAACTCTGGGGTAGGATCAGCCCCTGACTAGGTGTGCATTTTAAAAATGTGTGTTATTAATACTCTCACTTCATGCAATAATCAGCAGCCTCTTTCATGGTGAACTTCAAAGGGGAAGAACATTTTTAGACAATTATGTTCTTTGCCGTGTTACAAATTCAAAACCTGGGAAAGCTAAATTGGAAAGGAATATTTTATCTAGGTTTAATTTCTTGGCTTTTACTCTGCAGAACTCTCCCATCCCTGGGAGATGAAGATGCTCTGCCTGTGCAGATGGTGAGGGCTGAGCCCTGAGAACTTGCCTGGCAAAGCTGTGACAAACATAGATCCTCTGGGCCAGAGCAGAGCAACACAGCAAACAAGAAATACACTTTCAAGGTCTCAAAGATGCAAAAAGTGGCTTGTTTTGTGGCCAAAGAAAGCATGAAGGCTTCCTTGAATATTTCAGGCACTGGAGCTTCAAGCCTTAGAAGGCAACATTTTTATCCCAAAATAAAGACCTCCAAAGTGCTACTTCCAGGAATAACCTCACAGTGTTGGCAAGGATCACTATTTCCAAGGGAATGTTATGAAAATGTCCCTTTTGCACCAGCAGCTGCTTCAGCCCTCAGAGCTGCCAGAGCAAGGCTCTAACCTTGTGTGCCTTCATCATCCCATGAGACACGATGGAACCATTAATCTTCAGCTCCCTACCTTGGTCTTGTTTCTCTTGGTCACCCTGCTGTTTATGGACTGTCACTTTGTTCATGTAAATATACTCCTCATCTCCACCTGCAAAACAAAGGGAAAAGTGAATTCTTTACCCACATGCTGCTTGCACTAAGTTTTTCCATAAAGGCAGATGTAAAAGGTGTCTCTGCTGAGCACATTTGGAGAGAGCACGTTGGTTGAGGCAATGTGCAGGAAAAACCCCAAGCAATAATAAAAAGCAGAAAAATTAAGTGCTTTATGGTCAGGAAATTCCGTAAGTTAAATTTTCTACTTAAACATTAACTTGGCCAAACAGTACATCCTGTGTATCTTACAAAGTGGATTAAATAAACTTAAGGTTTAATAAGGAAAACAGAAAGAATCAGGAATCTTGAGAATCCTTTGCTTGTAAAGCTGGACACATAACTATAGTAATTTTACATAAACAATTAGAGGTCACTGCAAAAATAAACTCAGTTTCATTTTCTCCTTCTAATTTTCATGTCTCCTCTTCCCACCAGCCGCCAGGAGAATGTTGCCTCAAGACCCCGCAGCAATTCCCATGGCAGCCCAGCCCCCCATCCTTGGTTTTCCTCATCTGTACCACTGGATTTGGTGTAGACTTTCAGAAGGTCAGAGAGGAAGCTCTTCTTCACCACAGCAGTGCTGCTCAGATTCTCCTTGTCCAGTATCCTCAGAAAATCTTCAAGTTCAGTGAGCAGCTGCTCGAGAGCTACAACAGAAACAGAGACAACTGTTGGCAAAGCAGCTGGGTGGTGTGTCATGAGAGGACATCTGTTAATTCCATGCTTTCCAAATTCCTTTGCTTTTTCTGTCCAGGAATAGTTCGTATTTAATTTTCCAGCTTGAACCCTGCCTCTAGCTTTGGAAAGAAAGAGGGTCTCAAACCAAAAAAACTCCAACTTCCCTTAGCCATTTCACACATCAGTGAAATGTGATTTAAATACCTATTCTTCTTCCATTAGGACTTCTTGCTCAAGCAGAGACAACCTGAAGAGATTTTGAGCATTAGGGCTGAGATTACAAGAAAGCAGCTTGGTTTCTTTCAAGGTCTTGACACATGCACCTTGAGTCCTGGAAAATATCATTCAAACCTCATTTGGCTCAAGACCTACCAAAAATCTTGGGTTTTGCTTCCTCTTTCTAAGCCTCCTCCTTATTTGTGAGAGATGGGGCCCTGGCAATCCCATCTAATGGGAGGTGTCCTTGTCCATGGTAAGGAAGCTGGAATTAGATGATCTCTAAGGTCCCCTCCAGCACAAACCACTCAACAATTTCATGTTTCATTCTAGCATTATTTCCCTGTCTGTATTAACTTGAAAATGTTTATGTGTGTATTCCAAAAGGAAAAGAAAAAAACCACCAACAACAAAAAAACCTGCCTCCTCACATAGATAAATCACATTTCAGTAGCTTCTCAAGCCACCTTGCTTGGGCACTGTATCAAATGAAACTGAAGACACCAGACTCAGCAGCATCTCTCAGGAAGCCCTGCAGTAGCCAGGACATCCCTGCATCCCAAACCAAGCAGCTCGGACACGCCACTCCCAGGCACCGGGGCTCAGCCAGGATAATGGGTTTGTTTTCCTCCCCAGGAGGTGCTGCACACCCTGCCACCAACAAATCACTGCTCTGACAGGGCTCATGCTGAAGCAACAGGCTCTTAATTGCTCGCTTTTGTTCACACCAGAGTTTATCGTGCGCTAATTAGCAGCAGGGGCGGGAGGAGGAAATAACAGAGCATTATGTGGAGAGAGGAAGGGCCGGGCAAGGAGGAGAGCGTGTGGAAAAACGTGCCAAAGGCAGCTTGGGGTGCTGCTCCCCTTGGGAGGCTCCCCTGGTGCTGGGGACCCCTCTGCATCGCTCCCTGGGGCTCTGCACAGGAGATGGGCAGTGAATGGCCACCAGCAAGCCAGGCAGTGACTCCAGCAGGGAGCTCAGGGATAGCTTGAGTGGGGCAGCGCTCCTGTCCCTTTACCTACAGCATTCCCACCCTGGGAATCACCACTGGATGATTCCCTGTGAGATGCAGTTCACGCCCATGAACTAGAAACGTGTTAACGTTTTGGTTTCATAATACAAAGCATCTGAACGGTTCTACTTAAAGAGCTGCCACATTTAAGGTCACAAAGAACACTCTTTTAAGGGCAGGAGAAAGCCATCACCTTCCTACTCACCTGTCTTTAACCACCAGGCAATCTTCCTGGGGTAAATGCATTTTAGAAGATTGATAAATAAATTACACTGTGAAGGTTTATGTTGCTAGCCATTAATTGAAAAAACTTGCTACTGCTCTCAAACTGAATTAATCTTCACCAGACTGACTGTAAAGCAGCCTAATGACTCCAGATCAATCAATAACAGCTCCAGAGGAACCAACCAACTTGTAGTTATTCACACTTCTTTCTCTACCCTCGACGTCAAATTAATTCTCTTCTGGTCTGATTTAGGACCAGTAGGGAATGGAAAACACCTGTATCATGCTGTATTAACTCAAATGTCTTTGCTGGCTTCTGTTTTGCCCAGAGGAAACAAGAATCACTTCAAGAAACAGCAGCCTTTTTTTCCATAAGCTGTGAGGAAACAGGTAGCATTTGCTGATAATAACACTGGATGCCAACAAGCAATGAATGGTGTCAAACTTACTCACAACTGGCTTCTCTAAAGCTTCAGGAACCCTGTTTCTTCCAAGTTTAAGGAAACCCCCCTGGGTAAATCACAGCCTTGCTATACTCATCTCCTTCAGTGGCCCACTTCAGAAAGTCCAAATTGAGGTTGGGTCCTGCTGGTCAGGCCAGCTGCACAGGATAGATCAGGGATGGTATCAAAAAAACAGCACCAAGGACACCTAGCCTTTATCTGAAGCTTCAGAAGCAGGTCAGCTCCCAACAGCTGCTCATGTGGATGTCACTACAATGGGTTTGCAGGGAAGGGGTACAATTCCCATTCCCTCCTCCACCCCCAGACTGCAGAAAATGACTTTATTCTTTTCCCAGGCATCCACAGCTAGCACACACACAGGGCTGAGTGCTTGTGAATAGCACAGCCCATACAGTAGGTTACATTTTCCAGCCCACTAAAGCTGAACTCAGGCTTCCAGTGACTCAAAGCAGTTCATTTAGGATGTGATCCTGGGGCCACAGAGGTCAGTGGAAAGACTCTGTCAGACCTCAATGGATTCAGACTTCAGGGACTCAAGAGAGATTAATTCTGCTCTTCTTTTGCAAGAAGCAATATATAAACCATCTGCTCCTATGCAAGTATCTCTCTGAACTCAGCTGGACATTCCCAATCCAAACCTTGTACCTGCAAAAAAACCTCCACTGACCATTCATTCTCTCCTATCAGAGGGAGAACAAGCTAGCACTTACCAGAGACTGATGAACGTGAGAAATAAAATGAATTAATACAGTGAGGGTCTGTAAGATCCTCTGTGCAAGCCACTATCACAGCAGGTCCCAGCAGGCCAATAGGACTAAAAACAATTGAGAGCCCTTGTACATTAAACCATCTCAGGATTCTGAGTGCTGGAAGTCACTGCTTGATCCCAGCTAAAGGCCTATCATGCTGTGCTGGTGATGGATGGAACACGCTCATGGTGAAACTGTGTTGGTGGCTTTTCAAAGCAGCCTGAAACAAATGGTTCTCCCTCCAAGCTGCTGTCCTTAGCAGTTTAGAAATGAGAGCACATAAAGAGATGATTCCTGCTCTGCAGAGCAATAGTTCCAGAGGCAAGGAATGTATTTGCAAAATTGTGTGGCTGTGAGCAGCAGGATGAGAGATCAGAAGTAGAGAGAAGCCTAAGTCATAAGGCAGAGAAATTCTCAGATGCTTTTCTGAAACTTTTTTCCACTGCTATATTGCTCCTCTCAACTCTCATAGCGTTTCTTTGTGACTCAAGTAATATTTCTGGCACAACCATAAAACAAAGAGCTTCACAGATCTTACAAAATTTTAGCCCCCTTCACACAAAACAGGGATTACCTCTAAGGTTCAGGTTGTCAGAAAAATGAAGAGGCTTGGCCAAGGTCACTGTGAATACCTGCACTGAATCCAGTCCCCACAAGCACCAGGATATGACCCGCTCCAGTTCCCTACAAAGCACATCCACAGACCTGGGGTATCATCAGAAATCACAGCACAGCTCATGTAATTTCCTTCTCCATGGCAACAGACATCAGTAACTGGATAAAACCTGTAGGAAATTCTCACCACGTGATGGAGAGAGGTATAGAAACATCACAGTCAATGGGAACTCTGAGTGATTTGCATCTGCAGTGAGTGGATGATCATCCCTGAAAGGGTGGCACTTTGAAATATATAGAAATATCACATCTTTACTGATGTAATAAGGACTTTCAGGGTGCAGATTACAGTCAGAATTACCAGCTCCTTCTTGCATGCTCTTAACTGGATGATGAGATATGTTCTCCCTTGTTTTACTCCAAGACAATGAAACCTGTTTTACAGAAACTCCTGGGCTGCCTCTGACCATCACAGGCTCTCTGTTTGAAGGTTGCAACTCTGGTTGCAGCAATCAGCAAAGGGATGCTTCAAACACGACTGATCTGTTCCAACAGCAATTCAGTGGCAGCAGGACAGCACTGAAAAGAGCTTCTTTTGGCAGAAGTCTGTGCCTTTCTTTGAAGACTGAAAGTCTCTTGCATTGCAGCAGTGTCTATCCTAGCTCATGTGAAGCTACAGCCAAAAATGAAACAGCTTGCAAAGCCCTCATTGAGGAAGCACATTCCTCGCAAAAGAGCTGCCAATTTTGCCTGACACCAAGGTCACTGAAAGGTAAATGACCATTAAACTAAATTATAAAAGCCATTCCGACCAATAACCACTGATCTCTGTCATTGTGCTACAATAACAACCTATGTCTACATCTAATTACTTCATGTCTTGGCCTTACCAGGAAATGGGAAGACAGGCTCTGAATGAACTTTCATTCAAGTGTTTCAGTAACCACTGGGCAGGATTGTATTAGCCCATTTAATCTAAATTCAATTACTTATTTTATCAAGGTAGAGGGGCCCCAGCCACCAGACAAAGAACTGTAATGAGATATGTACTGAAAGACAAACTCTTTCCTCTGCTGAGATGAGAGGTGAAAGATAAGGAATATCATTTGCTAGCAGGAAACCAAGGCATTGAGGGATTAAGTGATTTCTCCAAGGATAGCAGCATATTCTCCAGCAGATCAGGAATATAAACCAGCTTTCCCATATCCCAGCCTGAAAGTTTTGTTTCCAACCCTTCATCCATGGATCCAAAGTGCTGAGAGATATTCCACCCTCCTGCCCAAAGCAGAGTCTGGGTTTGGTACTTTTGGCTTCACCCTTCCTTCCTAGAAGGAGCTGGGCTAACTGCTGGCAAACAGCTCCATTCAGGCACCAAGTAAATACCTGCAGTCTGTGCCATGCCAAGCTTCCTGCTTCAAAAATCTTGGAAACTCCAGAGACAGTAGAACTGCTAACAGCATTGTGAATCAGGAAAGAGCATGAGTAGCAGAGGGGTTCCTGAGGAGGATCCTGGCCCATGCCCAGCCTCCCCAGACTGCCTCCACCATGCACTGCATCCCATGGCAGCCTTTCAGCCCCCATTTCCCACTGCCCAGCTCTGGCTGGCAGCACTGGGATTCCCCAGGGGCTGCTTTGGCAGAAAGCAGTTCCTTTCTAGCCCTGCTTTCTTTTTCTCATGAATAGGGCAGCTGAGGAGCGTGCAGAGAGGACAGGCAGGCACAGAGGCAGCATTCAGGCTGCTGAATAGCAAGTGCTGTCAGAAGAGCAGGAGGACCCAGCCCAGGCCTCCTTGGCTGATTTGGAGTCTTACAGTAACAGTTGGGCTTTGCAAGAGGGAAAAGTCACCCACGGTTACAGCTAGAGAAGGCCATTCTCCCCAGCTGTGAGGAAAGGCAGATGTGTGGATGGTGACAGCTGTAACAGCTGGATGACCCCTACACCGGGCCACCTTCCAAAACAGCAAAGCAGATCCTTCCTCAGACAAACCAGCCCTGCTCACCCTGCTGGCTGCAGAGCCATGCAGAAGAGCAGGGAAGGAAAGGGAACAGCAATGCTTTGGCTCCTCTGCAGGGGATGCAGCCCCTCTGCCCTGCTCCAGATGCTGCTGGCTTTGGCAACGCAGTGCAAGGAAGGACAGGTGGTAGATGGTTCATCCAAACACACTGAGAAGCTGCTGGATCCCAGACAGCTGCTCCTCTGAAAAGCACCCCCATCACACTGAAACCCCACCAGCATTCACCCAGGGTGATGGGCAGAATAAACCAGGTGAGTGCAGACTAAGGCGCTCAGACTGAGTGAGACCAGGTTTACCAGCTTGGTTTTGACCATCAGAAACAATAATTTACTTCAATTTACTACAATGATTTACTGGCCAGCCTTCCATCCTCTTGCTTTTCATGGGAAGAATAAAAAGCCCAGCCCACTGTTGTCCAGTTGAAAAGGGTTTTTTGTGCCCACAGAAAAATAATTATGAATATATAAATAATTGTAGAAAAAAGAAATCTCCCCACAGCAAAATGAGAAGTGCTGTATTTATCAAAAGAAAATCCACAAAAACCCCCTCTAAGCTTCTGGCAAACAATGAACTTCCTCATTGGAGAATCACTGCTAGATTAAACAAAACAAAAGGCAAAATTCATAATCCTGAGACAAGCTAAAATCCTTCAAAATAAGGAAACTGTAAAACTGGAGAACTCCTATCAGAGTCTTCCTAATAAGCCAGACAAGTGTCAGACAGTTATGACCACTGTCACAAAGCTGTCTGATTTTTAGACACAATGAGTGCTCACAGGGAAGAAAGAAAGAAAAAAACCCCACCCAGACTGTTCTATTAATTTACCTAAAACCCAGCACCACTTGGATTCACACTCTGGTTGGGAGCACTAGGCTGGCCTTTGTTGCAAAGTATGATTCATGGAAGGACAGAGGCAAACAATGTGTTTGGCTGGCTGTGGGCTGTGAACTGAGCAGATGAACCCAAGCAGCTCTGCGTGGGCTGCTCTGGAAGTTTGAACAAGACTCACATTGAGAAGGGGCAGCTCTAACCCAGGAACTCTGAACTTTAACAAAACGGCAGCAGAAAATGCACACAAAGCTTTTTTCAGTTAGCTGAGCAAACAACAGACTCCTCTTCCCTCCACTGGAAGGTGGGAAACAGCGTCCAAGAAAAAATAAGAAAAAAAAAAAAAAAGAATGAAGAGAGAAGAGAAGAAAAATATGAAAAGCATCATGTCAGAAGGAGATTTTACTCTTGCATTTTAGTGCCATATTGCTCTATTATATCTTAGAAAAATTTGGGTTGGAAGGGACCTTAAAGATCATCTGGTATGCAATGGAGGCTGTGTGTTTGACACTTCACAGGCAACACAGTGATGTGCTTCTTTGCAAAGGGTCTCAGCCTTTCCATGGCAGAGCAACTGGTGAGTCACTGGAGGTTGCCCACTGCCAAACAAATTTGTTGGATGACATCCAGGAGATGCTGGCACCTCTCCCTTTGGAGCAGGCCATCTTAGCAGACTGCCCATCAAACTCACTAGATCCCCACAGCTGTACTAGGCTACAAACTGCAGGTCTGTGCTCAGGTGCTCAGTGATGCTCACAGCCTCAGCAGATGGGAACATATCACAGAGGGCCATGGAAAACCATGCTGGGACCTGGGGTGGATTAGAGAAGTGCCACATCCTCACCATCCAGGGCACCAGGTCACATACAAGTTGTATAACACAATAACTGGGACAGAACCCAGCTAGGAAAGTAGAAAGGAAGCAACTAAAGAAACATCAGTGCAGTAGCCAAGAGGGTAAGTAATGATCAATCCAAATTAAGATGTCAGCTAAAAAAAGTTGGACCAAGTCAGGCAGGGCAGGACATTAAAGACAACGCTGTTTTTAAGGTAAATATCCCCAAGAGCAGGGCCTGATGGGCTCCTCTCCCAGTGGGGAGGAAAACAATCCCAACAATTTTAACAAAGCAGAAGTCACGTTTGCTGCCAAGCCCAGAGCTGAATCCTAGAGTGGCATGACAGAGACACCACTTCCTGTGAAGCTGCCACCACTGATCCCCTTCTGTCCCCACAGTCTTTTCTGATGCTTTTCCCCCTTACTCCTTCAGTTTCCAGCTAAGATTGGTGGTTGTTGGTCTGGGTTTTTCCTGCCTTGTGGAGGGTTGCTCTCCTCTCCATCACTCTATGGGGCTGACTTCACTGGAGGGGTTGGTGACCATCTGACCTGCAACTCAAAGCACATCTGCTGTTTGCTGCCTAATGCAATGCACAGCTGTACCCAGGAAGGGGCTACCAAGAGGTGGCTGATCAAATGGAACAGCTGTCTTCAAGAAAAAGAAACAGGCCAAACACTCAACCAAACGCCACAAACACACAGGGCTCTACTGCTGGAACCTTGTGTAAGAAGGCATCCCACAGCTGCCTGCTCAGCACAGCCTTGCTCTCCTCTGCCTTAATGCAGTCCTTGCTCCATGAATGGGCCAACATGCTCCCTGGGTCTCAACTCAGGTCTTTGCCAAGGCTCCTGGAGCAGGGTTTTAGTCAAAATGCTGTGGCAGACTTTGCCTTATCCCTGCTCATCACTGAGCACGGCTGCATCCAGAGCAAAGCATATTTCCATCCCTGCTCACATCACAGAGCAGCAGCAGAATAGAGGCACACAACAATCCCTAATGCCTGCTGAGCCCACAGCCACGGGACCCCCTCTTTCCCACAGAAAAAGGAAGCCTGGGATGCCTCATTCCCAAAACAGTGAGTGAGAAAATGCAAGGAGAGATGAACTGTCCCAGCGATGGTGAACGGCAGCCCTGGAACAGCACCCGTGGTTTGTGCCACTTCAATGCAAAGAAAGGAGGTTTCACTGCCAAATATATTTTGAGATGGATTTCTCTCTCACAGGCAAGACACGAATGAAAGGAAGCTGCCAGATACACACAGGGTTGTGCTGTTTTTTTGAGAGAGGACAAGCACACACACACACACACACACATGCACACACCCTCCTAAGGCCTCATATCAAAGCATTTTCCCACCATTCTCTGTTGATTTAATGGCATCATTTCTCCAATGAACAATAGGAACACAGCAGAAGGGGAAAGCAATTATGTTTGAGAAAGCAAAAGCAAGAGCTCTGCGGTCAGGGAGAAAGACACACAGCCCTGGAGTCCCCAGTCTTTCCTTGTGTTTCCTCTGCAGAAAGGGCTCTTCAAGCCATGCTGCCCACAAGAACCAGGGCTGGGCCTCTGTGCCTACAGCTGAAAAGCAGAATGACCACATCAGGCTATTGCACTAGTGCAGGGGCAGAACAAGTTTTTTAAATATCCTGAGTGTATCAGGGTAGGCTGGCAGAGCCCACAGCAACATCATTATTGATTGCTAGATTTCTTCCTTAATAATCTTGCTCAATCCCTTGTCCAGACACTGCATGCAGTCCTTATCCATCCTCCTCAAGGTAATCTGGAAACCTAAACACCAAGAGGGAGGATCATGAAGCTGAGTCACTGAGCAGTGTTGATGCAGGAAAGTGCAAACCAGAGATATTTTCTCTGGAAGTCTGAATCAACAGCAGAGAAAAGTGCTAAAATCCTCAATACCAATGTTCCCCCCAGAAAAAAAATCCCCCCCTCCCCAAAATTCCCCCATCTATAGACATCACTAAGGACCAGAGTTCACACTCCTTCCTAAGAAGATTCAAAGCAAACCAGTGCTCACCACACTTCAGTTTAGGGTTAAGAAGCATAGAAAGACAACCTTTACTACAGAGAGGTTAAATCACAAACCCTGTCCTGCCATGAGTCACCACTGCTCAGTGGTACCTCTCAACAGGGATCCAACAGCTGCCACCAAAGGAGGCCACAGCTGCCACGTGTGAGGGCAGGGCACACCTGCCAGGTGACCTGAGGACATTCCTCACTCTTGTATTCAAGAGATGCCACCTTTATTCCTCTCCCACACCTCCAAAATGATATTTCACTGGGTCAGAGTGGCAGAGCAGCCTCCCAGGAACAGGCAGCTCCCCTGTTTGCCATGGATTACCAAGGGCATCACATGAGACATGTGTGCCCTGTTAGGAAACACCAGTCTTGTTCTAATGCTGAAGTGATGCTCAGAGAAAGAGAGGCTCTGCCCTGTCTCATATCCCAAACATCACTTTCATCACTCAGCAGGTTTTCAAATGGGACTCAAGTCTTTGGTGCCATTTCTCATCTGTGTTATTAATTCCTGTCGCCAAGAAACTCCCAAATACATTTTCTTTGTGGAGCTTCTTTGTCCAATACTCATCAAAACAAGTATTGGTGGCCTTGGGAAAAACAAGTGTTATTCATGGAGAGGGTGCTCAGAAGAGAACCTCTCCCAGGCCACCCAGTTTCTGCACATTAATCTTCCCACACAGGCCCATCCAGGTGACAGGAATGTGTCCCACTAAAACACAGGTGGCATTACTTGGAGCTGCACACCACGAGTGGCAGCAGGAGGAGACACAGGAGCTCCCACTTGTCCCCCTACAGACCCAGGCCCCACATGGTGTGATCTGAGTCATGGAGCAGGGACCAGAGAAGCCACAGACATTTACCCACTGAGATGGACAACTTCTGCAGTGACCAAATGGAGGCCTCCTGGTTTGATTCATGGTGACAGCCCTGCCCCACTGCCCATGGATGCTTTACCGTGTGGAGGAACCTCTCATAAAGTAAGGTAGAGGTAAGCACCCAAAATTCTGCTGAGACTGAGCAATAAACCTTGATTTACCATCTGCACCCTGAGCTCATCTCCAAGCAGCAGCAAGTCAGGCTCACAGAGATGCTCTGGGGGAAGAGGAGGCTCAGGACAAGACCACCCCATGGCACCTCTGCCACCCTCCCCAGCAGAGCCTGGCAGGAGCCCAGGGGACCTGATGCAATGGAAAACCAGGACAAAGACCTGCCTTTTTTTTTTTTTTTTTTTTTTTTAATGTGAATTGGAAAACTTTTCCCTTTCTATCCTGACTGTGAGGCATGGGAAATGAAAGACAGCTCTTAAAGCAGCAAAACAACCATTTACAGGATAAAAAAGATTTTCTTACTTTGTCTTGCACTTTGTTTACATGAATGAGAGCCAGTTATCCAGACTGGGAACAATACTCAGAGCTAAACCTCTGAAACCCATTACATAAATATGCCAAAGGTATCACTAATCCTATCACGGATTTAAAAGTTAGATCATTATTTTCATTTGCCATCATTCAGCAGAAAATTTGTGACAAGAAACTGCTGATGAACGCGTTCAAGTCCTTCCAGCCAATTCAGCTTCCTTGGAGCTTTTCTAAATGCACTTTTGACTCTTTCACCCCGCTCTTAACGCACTTTGGGAGCATCCCTGTAGCTTGGCTATAACCTACCCAGGCTGGCACTTCTCTTTTCTCAGCATTACATGCTAATAAACACTTCTGTCCTTACCCTGGGCACCCGAGGCTCCTTTGTGGAGCAGTGGTTTGGGATCAGAGCTCGCCCCTGGCTCCCTGCAGCTGGGGCAGCCCACACCACCCTCACTCCAAACCACACTGCTGGGCTTCCCACCCAGAAAAGGAATGGAAGAGAGTTCAGCGTTGGCACTAGTGAATTAATAACCTTTAATGAGAGCAATAACTTGCAGGAACTCTCTGTTTACTCAGTGCTGAGTGCAGCCTGGCCACTCCACCACTCTGTCTGCAGCGCTGGAAGCGATTCAGGACACCAGGAGCATCCTGCACGCAGGAACTGCCCACAAGACAGTTTTCTAGTACTCACAGGCAAAAAGAGATGCATGTCCTCACCAGTGCCAGCTGGTGAGGCACAGCCAGCCCAGCAGCCTTCCTGCTTTGCAGAGAAAACTGCTGGCCACTCAACTGGAGGGCACAGAGAAAAACAGGAGCAGCACATCTTGGACACGGCTCAGGAGAGATCACAGGCTGCCACTGCAAACCTCTGCTCAACCTTCTGTCTTTCCTTCCACCAATTCTGAGCTTGAGCCCCAGCCCCAAAGGCAAAGCCACAGAGCCTTTCAATCTTCTTGGGCTAAGAAAAACACAAGGATTGTTTCCACTGTGGTTTGTTGCAATTTCCTTTGCTTTATTGCTATCTGTTTCCCCAGCTTTTCTAAGAAAGAAACAGGCAGGTGAAGGAAAGACAAATGACTGGGAAAACACTCCCCATTTCTAGGACTGAGCATATTTTGTTGCAGAAGACAGTAAAGACAATAAAAAGTGTGGGCATTTAGAAGATAAAGTAGCAATACTACTGATTTAACTAATTTGTTTCAGGAAAAGAGACAACAAGTAGAAGGGGCAGGAGGAGGCTGGATCCCTGGGGCAGTTGTCCTCTCACCCTTACTTCCAAGGTGGTGGATCCTTAACTGAAGGGATTTGAATTCATCTTCTCTGGAGGCTGCTTCACCTGCTTGTGTTGCCACAGAGAGTAAAAAGCATCAGCTCTCCCACCTAGAGAGTCCCACCTCAAACAGCAATTGGGATGTAACTACCCCATCCTTCATCACTTACCTTTGGTTACAAAGGAAAACAGAGAATCTTTTGTTTCTCCCAAAAAGGGTTTCTTTCAAGCACTCACCCTGGAACAGCAATTTCTCTCTCATTGACACCAGGAGGAGTTTGCTACCACCCCACACTCACCTGTGTGAAAAACCACCCAAACCGGGGAAAGTGCTTGGCCTGGCAGCCAGGTGGAGAGGGCAGGGAGCAGTGATTAGCTCCATCTCAGCCTTCAGCAGGGACATCTGTCACAGCCACCTGGCCAAGCTGCTAAGCAGGTCATACACTGCACAAACTGCAGACAAAAAACACAGGCACAGGAGCTGCCAAGCTCTCAAGGGCTTTCAGGCCATCAAACTCCTTCATCACGGCATTCAATAAATGTACACTCTAAATTTCCTCTCCATTTTGAGTAACATCTGTCTGAAATTTCCATGTAGACCATGCCAACTTATGCTTCTACAAATTTCCCCTCCTGAGAGGCAAGGAAAGTGCAGGAAACTGTTTCAGAGAAGCAGAAAACAAATGGGACCTATAGGACCCTCTCAGCAACAAAATAATTCATTTCATTTTCCCTACCCATGACTATCCATCTTTATCCAGAGCTCTTTGGAGCCAGTGCTCCAGCACATGTCACCCACATCTTTTGTGTGCCTGGCTCACAGTAGCACATCAAAGGGGCATTTGAGGCTGAGTGTTTGTGTTAAGCAGCAGAAATTAAATCCCTGGCACAGGCCAAGAGCTCTCACTGAGGACCAGGGAGCCCATTCCTAGCTAGCTGCAGGCAGATGTAATGGAGGATAAAAGGAGTAGAAGGAAAGATCAGGCAAGAAAATTTCCTTTGACAGCTGTATCCCCCAATGCCACACAATGCAGCTTGCCCTGGGCTGGCTGGTGTGCTCACACAATGCAGCACCATGCAGAAACCATGCTCAGGTGCTGGAAACAGCACCTCAGGACAGCACAGTGCTCAGGAGCTCTGCTTCTCTGCTGCTGTGAGCATCTCTGTAAAGATTGGTTTACCTGGGGAAGAGGAAAACCTTGGCTTAATGCTCTGAGAAACTCTGCTCTAAGTACAGTAACTCACCTGCTCCCTCAGTTCAAGCATGCAAATTGTTGCTAGAAAGTTCCTAGTTCTTTGTGTTACCATAGGTTGATTTTTGGTGCAGAAATTTTAATATTCCTAATCATTCTCCCCTATTAGACCCTTCCCTCAGACCCTGCCTTAACTCCTCCCCACACTGAAATGTGTAAGTTCCCCTGCTGACCCTGGACCTACTTTTTGCCACTTGCTACTGCCTTTTTCCAGTTCATTCCAAATATATTGTGTGCCTTCTTGCTTATAATTTTTGCATTATTAGAATTGTGTTTCTGCACTGCTGGATCAAGGCTGCCTCTCTCTATCGAGTCACCATCGGGGCAGAGTCCCAAGGAAACTCAAAGGGGTCTGATTTTCCTGGCTCAGAGCCCCAAAAGCTTCAGATCTCCATCAAACTGCACACTCAGCTTGGGCAACGCTTGGTGAGTTTGTCCTATAAACTTGAGAAAGGCTACTCAGTGCTAAATATTCCAGAGATTTTGCAAAAGCCCACTTTCTTCATCTGCCCTTCATCACAGGCAGCCTTTTAGGCCAAAGCACATGACTCCAGTGATGGGGCTGATAATTTAAGCCTTGGCAAAGATACACACTCAGCACTCACTGATGCTCAGACTGCTTTCACCAAGATGTATTTTTCTTTTCCCCTTAACATGCCTCCCTGCATCCAGACCTCTGCCTGCCACCTTGGCCATCACACTTTGCAGATTTTCTGCCCTGCGTGAGGTGCCTGCAGGAACTTGCTCTCCTGGCTGACACAGGGAGCACTACCTGTCTCTCATGAGTCAGCAGGCAGCAACAGGAAAGCCAGTTCTTTGTACTTGAAAAAGAATTAAGTGATTTTGAAGCAGTGGAATGTTTTGCACTAGTTAGCTGACCGACAGCATGAGCGCTTCAGAAGAGGCTGCATTATGAGAAGCAAACTTCAAAAGGAGAAGTGACAAGGCCAGAGTGTTTGTGGTGCCTGAGGAAGTAATTAGAATTTAAAAGGGACGCAGATTGGACAAGCACACTAGTCTAAGAAAGATGAACTGCTGCCAAAAAAGTTTCTTCAGCTTTCCCAGCTCTCTCTAGCCTACATTAGAAATGCAGTTTCATGAAAATCTCTGCCTCAAAACATTTTTACAGGAAACCTTTGCAGTTGTTGAAAACATGAGAAAGATGCTACCATCAAAAGCTAGATCCCTCTTGCTCCCATTTCTCTTTTCAGCTGTCTTGCTTTCATCATTCCCAAAGAGGAGAGGGTTTCTGCAAACCCCTCAGAGATAAGACATTTCTTAGACAGGGGGTTTTGTATACAGCACAGTTTATCTTCCTTCATCACAGGGTTGATTTTTTTTTTTAAAGCAAAGGTTTCAAAGGCTTGCAGGGTTGGTGAGCACTGATGTCTGCTCTGCTGGTGAGTGACCTGCCAGGTCAAGAGCACAGCTCCAAATGGAGAGGTGTGATGTTAGTCAAGACATCAAACTGCACACATAACTCAGTGGTTTCCAGTCACCGAGGATCATTGCTAAATTTCTGCTGCTTTGAGATCTCTGCTATGGAAGCTTTGAACTGGTGATTCAAACAAATGCCAGGCTGCAACAGCAAAGCCACAGCAGAAATGTCTGTTCTGGTTTTCCCCAAAAAGCTGAAGCAGCTCACAACAAACTCAGCATTTAGCCTCTTCCACCAGGAGGTTTCAACACTTCCAGGAAAGCAAAGGCCAAAGCTAGAGGTCTGCAACAAAATCCAAGGGCAGAAGAACTGCAGCTTTGGAGCCAAAGGTGGTGCTCCACCAGGGCCATTTCTTCCTAACATCTCTTCTCTACTTGAAGACATTAATGCCCACTTTCTTGAACTTTTTCCCTACAGCAGAGACTCAACAGTTCATATTCAGACAGTGACAGAGACAACAATAATGAGTCAACAGCTCTCCCAGGCCAGACAGAGCTCTGTTGTCTCCCCAGCTGCAGGTGAGATTTGGTGAGTCAGGCTGGAGGAATGAGCTCCAGCAGCAGCACCTGGCACAGCCGGTCCCTCCCCACTGCCCCATTCCCAGCTCAGTGAGGCACTGCAGTTAAGGCTCTCAAACTGCTCATCTGTCAAGTGGGCAAGAAAAAAAAAGATTGCTGGGAGTTTGGCAAGCTTAAACAGGCTTCCAGTAACACTCTGAGGAAGCTCACAGGATGTCATGACACGAAGTATTTACTGAAAATTGTCTCGGCATTCAAAATGTTCTTTATGCATTTAGTTCAAGCTGTGTTGGATTCCATCTGCCTCAGGCTTGTGGGTGCAACCATAATCTCAAAGGAATAAAAGTTTTCACCCTACGATGTCACTTATGCCCACAGGTCTCATGGGGACCTTCTTTCCCAAGTTCCTGACTCAATTTTGAGGGAAAAAGAACAATCTTTGTACAAATGCAGCTACTCCTCACAAGCAGGTCCACAAAGGGTGCCACATTTTGGGACATGGTGGCAGACTGGCAAAGCTTCTTGCTATGGAAGTGAAGACATCCCTTCAAAATTTGCTCCAGGAGGTATCTGTGGTACCAAGAGCCTGGACCACACAGAGGCACCAGACACGTGGGTGTTTGAGCCATGAATCAAAGGCAATTGCACACACAGCTCCCCCTGCTCACCTCTGGGCTGAGCTGGTCTTCCTGGGCTCTTGGACTTGCAATGGAAGTTGGAAGGTTGTGTTTAGAATATGTCAGGAACACTCCTCTGAGAACACAGAAATGCTTGGAGGATACACAATTTATCACTGTACTGCTGTGCAACCACCACAGATATCTGCAGGAGCTGTGCCTTCATCTCATACAGATCTGTGCAGCCCTGCTGAAGCTTTACAGAACTTGAATTTAAGCCCAGAGAAGAATACTCTTTTATAGGGAAACTCCAGGTTTATGCAGGCACAAATGGACAGTGCAGAAATTTCCCAGTTCACATCAGATGCAGATGTCCAGCCCTGGGGATTCCAAAACACCAGAGAAAAACCAAGATGAAAGCAAAACACATGCAAGTTGCACTTCATTGAAACAGGAAACCACAAACCACTCCATGTTCAATGGGAAGCCCAAACTTTGGGATTCTGTTTGTTTTGAACAATAAACCCCACCAGGCTAGCAGAGCCCTCCTCAAGGGTGAGAGTGACTGAGGACCAAAACCAAGCTCATCCTGGGCAGCACCACTGGCAATTCCTCTGCACACTTAATACCAGTTCCTCTGGAGCTGCTCTCTCCCATTTTCTCCCATTTAAGTAATTCCTTATACATACATGTTTAGGGAATTCCCTATACATGTTCCTTGGGGTAGGAGTCCCTGCAAAACACAGGCAGCAATCTCTGAGGCTCAGGCCTGGGGACCTGGATTTCCTGGGCACTACCATCACCACAAAGGCTGTTTTGGATCAGAAATACCAGCCAGGACCTGAGGAACTTTCATGAAAAATACTTCTGTGCAGCTTCACTAAGAAAAAAATAAAAGAAAAACCCATCACTGTCCTGATGGGTCAGAATGCAGAAAATTTTTCTACTTCTTGTGTGAGGGAATACCAGGATCAGACTTCTTCATGCCCAGTAGAGCTCCCCTGGGTGAGATTCATCAGGGCAGTTCCAGCAGCTCCATCCCAGAGGGGTGCTACAAAGCCCTTACAGCTCCTGTTAACTGCACCAGCAGGCTGAGTTTGTGGCCCTTTAGCATTAGCCCAAAAAGCCCCAAACAGCTGGGAATTACCAGGGATAGCCACAAGACTGAAAACCAGTGTTGAAAAACAAACAACACCCAAACCAAGAATCACAAGGCAACCCTGAACTTCTTTTTGAAATATTTAGGCAGGATGTCTTGCTGAGCTGACACATCTGGTTTCCAGAAGGACTTCAGCTGGGAGCTGTGCTGCACTAAAACTTTTCAGGATGCCACGAGAAGTGGGAAATGAAGAGCCTGGGAGAGTCTTTCAGCAAAACCAGGAGCTGGAGTTAGAGAGCCCCAAAGGGCCAATTCCCATGGCTATCCCTGCCAAGCAGGGACTTGGACATAACCTCTAGCAAAGTCCTCTAGTCCCTGCATGTACCAAGTACAGTGGGTGGGTGATGTGAGGGCTGTGTTCAACTCATCTGTTTCCCCAAATCCATCACTAACCAGCCCATCTTTTGGCAACTATGGGCAGACCTGTACAAAGCACTGGTGTGATGGCCCTGGTCCAACTAAAGATGGCAAGCACATGGTTACCTCCATCCCTTCACAGCACATCCTTGAATTCACTCTGAAGCCAGTCTGTGGTGGGTTCTGAGCCCACGCTGAGGCTGGGGGAGGGATGTCTGAGCAGCAGAGCAGGCAGGAGCATGCCTGTGCTTAGTCAGTTCAAAACCTCCCAAAGCATCCAACCCAGCTACAGAGAGGAGAGGAGCTCCTGAGATGTACACAGACCTCATTCCTAGCATATTTCGCCTTCCAGTACAGGCAGGAAGCAGGATCCAAATTTTCAACAGGACAAAAATATCTTTTCTTTCCCTTGCTACACGATGTGTGGCTTAGGAGCACCAACCAGGTGAAAAAGCAGCTGGTACTTGCATCCACACAGCTCACCCTGCACACTTCCCATTTAAATAGACATCCCTTCTGCAAAAAGGGGAGAGCTGGGTCTCTTGCTTTGTATTTTGTCTCTTGCCTACCTAGTAAAAAGATCATAAATCACAGCTGGTTTCCAGGTCTTTGTTACTGTCCAGGCAGCACTAACAAAGGCAAGAAGGCAAACTCAGCACGTTCCCAGGGGACCTGGAAACACCCAGCCATTCCCAAAATAGGAGCAGCTTGGCGACTCCCAGCTGGAGCAGCACTCCCAGCACTCTGCTCTCCCAGGCAGAGCTGCAGGCACTGGGTCAGGGGCTGCATTCCTCCGACAAAAATACTATGAGAAAAAACGACCCAGAGGCAGCACCAGCCCCCTGCAGGAGCCACTGGAGCTGCACTGGCCCCCTGCATCCTTGGGGTGGTATCAGGACTCAGGAACCCTTGGGAACAGGGCTGCTTCTCACGGCATCCCTGCAGAGAGCCTGGCACTGCCTGCAGCCCTTATGGGATGGATGATGCTGCAGCGCCAAGAAATTGTGCTGAGATCCTGGTTGCACCAGGAAGAATGAAGATGTGCAGCAGCAGTCATTCAAAACAGAAGGAAAACACACCCAAAAAAAGGCCTAAAATCAGCACAGACCCCAAGAGCAATCAGCTCATTGCCAGAGGAACAGGTTTAGTGTTATGGCAGCCAGACAACGGGGTCCTGTAGGCTGGCGGCCTCCTGGTAACCTTGGGAAAATCATCAGCTTTTAATTAGAAATCTAGGGAAACATTGGATATTAGTGCTTGTACTGCCACGTTACATCTTGGCTCTGGTTAAGGCTTCCCTTGGCTCCCAAGGTGCTGGAAGACAAACATGTATTTTCTTTTCATTTCAAGATAGCTGAAAGTCACGGCCTAAGCAATGATGAGGACTGTATGTGATTAGGGATAAATGAATAAAACATTCTTAAACAAACAAACAGAAATCTCCGGGCCTCAAACCCCCAACCAGGACCCTGAGGAGCCAGAGAAAGGCAGCAGTGGTGGAAACCATCGGGCCAGCAAGCCTGAATCAATACCTGGTGCTCCACAGCAGAGTGGATTCACAGGCAGCACCTGTGAAACAGCCAATGGGTCACAGGGTCTGCATTTTGGGGTCTCAGCACAGAAATTTCTGGGTCTCAGCACAGCACAATGTGCAGGCTGATTTTGCCCAGTCTCAAGGCATGATGCAAACTGACTGCTTTGAGCTCAGGCAGATTTAGGTCACATCCAGCCAGCAAGGTTAACAGCAGGGATCCTGTGGCCTGAGCAGCACATCCCACAGTCACACTCACAGTACGTGAAGGAGCCCTTTCCTCCTTTCCTTTATTCACTTCCCATTTCCTGCCCAGTTGTTTCAGCAGCAAATTCCCTGTTCTCATAGTGTGTGTGGGATACATGGAGAGGGAAGGAGCAATCCCTCCCCTCTGTACTTCTCCCCTTCACTGTCTCTACTCCTCCATCACACAGTATCAGGACCATGACCTGTTTCACCCTGCTCCTTCCAGGAAGGAGGAAGCAAACACAGCCCTTCTGCTGAAAATCCTTTCTGTTGAAAAGCTTTTCCAGAGAAAGCATGGACAGAACTAACAGCACCCGCAAGCAAGGCTGGACATGGAGTTTGCACACACACACAAAAAAAAAAAAAAAAATCAATCCAACTGTGCAGGGGGAACGGCCTCCCCTGGGTAAATGGCATCCCCAGGCAACTTTGTTCATTAAGAGATCAGCTGCCAGAGCAGGTGGAGGAAAGAGAGACCCAGCACAATAAACCAAACCTCCCTGCTCTGATTTTGTTATTCTTGGAAGAAAGGGGATGGAAGGCAATGTGAGGAGGCTGAAAAAGAACCACTTAACCCTGAGCACAGGACCAGGCTGGGCTCGGCCTCTCTGTGCCACAGCACAAGCTACTCCACTCCAAAGTGCCCCCAGGAGCAGCCCTGGGGCTCCCTCTTGCTTACCCTTATGCAAGTGAGATCAAAGTCACCCTGCTGCAGGCTCTGGCCAGGGTAAGAACCAGCCAGCACGGCCAGAACTGCACAGGCATCCCAACCTTGGGTGCTGCAGGGGGAGAGCAACCAGCCAGCCTAACTCAGCTGTGAGCATCACAAACCTTCAAAGCTCTTCCCCTGTGCAAGCCTTTTGCCATGCTCCTGTTTCTGCCCTGAGCTCATGTGACGTGTGAGGTTTTGCAAAGGAAAAGAAAGCAAATTAGCCCAGCAGTCTGATGCCTCATCGATGGTTTCCTTGAACCAGCTCCCACTGCTCACCTCACAGCCAAAGCCTGGTGATCTGGGTCAATAACCAAGCCTGAGGACAGGAATGGGGTGTGGAGGGAACCCACCATCCCTGGCCAACATCTTCCAAGTGCTGGCCTCTCCTGGCAGGCTCTGCAGTGCTCCAGCCTGTCTGATTTATAAATACACTCAGTGCCAGATGACTCAGCCCTGCTTCCCCCCAGGATTTACAGCCGGGACACGGGCACTGGTGCAGGGGAAGGTGCAGGGAGTGGTTTTACACCATGTGAAAACAATGTCATTTGTTTTGCTGGGCACACCCTCCAGCAGGAACGCTCCAGCTGGAGCAGCTGAGCACGGACCATCCTCCCCCAGTGGCTGTGCAAGGCCCCTTGCAAGGTGCATTCTGCACAAAGGCACAGCAGGCACACGGGATTCCTGCCTGGCCAGGCCCTTCAGCAGCTTTCCACCAACACAGCTGTGGGTGTCAAAGACACTGACTCAATATACTGTAATTTAAAACAAAACTAATCTCTTCAGTTAAAAGAAAGAGTCATCCTGAAGATTTGCTTTCCCTCTCCTCCTGAAAAAAATCAGATTACCAGGCCTTTGGCTAAGAACTGCTGCGGTGGAGGGATGGAAACCTTGACAGTGGTCACACTTAAGGAGTAACAGATGTTCCTTTCCACTAGAAGTCCTTCCTTCCCTGCTGAGCTCCAGTGTGTGCAGGAGACCTCACGTGCCAGATACTCTGGTGAGGAGCATCCCAGGGACACTTCCAGACCTACAAAAGCAGAGGGCAGCCAAGGAGGATCAACATGGCAAACACTGGAGCATCATCTGGCCAGCAGCTCTGCCCACACCAACCACAGCTGGCCAGGGATGGGAGCTCACCTTTCGTTCACAGCACAGCAATGGAAAACAGCAGCTTGGGAGGGCCTGGGAGGTGACTGCCTTGCCAAGAGAGACTTCATGCTGAAGCAAGCAAATAAATAAAGAGAAGTGATTTTCCCCCAGCCAAGCAGAACTGCTAACAAAACCACCTTTCTGCATGACACATTTAGCACACAGTTAGCTTTGAGAAAATCAGGGAGGCAGTAAATCCATTAGCCTGGAAAAGCCTCATCTTCCAGCCCTGACAGCACACTGTAAAACACTCAGGATATTTTCATCTGTAGAACAGCTTCAGAGCCACGAATTCACAGATACCTGGAGTGTTTCAAAAGCAGATGCAGCAGAATGGGATGGCTGTTCATCCATGCAGCTGTGCCATGTGTTACAGGAACACAGGCCCTGCTCCAAGAAGCTAAAATTCCCTAGACTGACACAGATTGTGCCACTGTGGAGAAGCACTGTAGGATGGCTTGTGCCAAATTTGTTAAAAAATTCCTCCTCTGTTACCGGGGGTGTATCAAACACCAGCATTTGTTAGGACTGGACTAAGGTGTGCTCCCAGATTAATGCAAGCTCCCCTGGGGCTGTTGGCCTGCTGCCATGAGGGCACACACTGCTGGCTCATCTCATCTTGGTGTCCATCAAGAGGGTTTTTCTTTGGCCCAGCCCATTATCCCTGGGGTTATCCCTCAAGGGCAGGACTTTCCCCTCTTTCTGGAGCTTCAAGAGATCCCTGTTGGCTCATTCCTTCAGGCTAGGGAGGCCCTTCCTAACAGCAGCACAAGCATCTGGTGCACCAGCCACTCCTCCTAGTTTGGTGTTATCTACAAAACTGCCCCTTCAACCAGGTCACTAATGCAGGTGGAGGAGTGACTGCCTTCCAGCTGGATTTTGTGTCTCCAGTCACAATCCATGGAGCATAGCAGTTCAGCCAGTTTCTGCCTCACTTCACCATCCACTTCTTGGGCTTGTACTTCACCAGTTTGCCTAGGAGGATGTTACAGGAGAGTGTTGAAACAAAATCAGTAAACACCCACTGCTCTCTCTTCATTTACCAAGCTGCTTGTTGGAGTTTTACACACATCAAGGCTGTGACATGATAAGTTGTAATAAATAAAGCCAACATTTTCCCAAGCTGCCTACTCATCAAAACCCAAACATAAGTAGTGAGGTGTGTTTGGGGCTATTTAGAGTGAGAAACGTTGTGTATCTGTGGGTTGTTTATGTTTCTGTTTCAGGATGAAAACACAGAGATAAGAATCCCCATATATCATCAGACAGACAGAATCTGGTTCCCTCACCTGTATTTCTAGATGCTGCCTCAAATCCAACAACAGATGCATAGATAGATACTGTGCAGGCTCATTTTAATCAGCATTCACCTGCACTCAGTTTACAGCAGAAACACTGGCACTGTGTCAAGTTACATCACACCATTTTGGCAGCATCTGAATGCCTCCCACTAATGCATCAGACTTTCTCTCTTGGCCTTCCTTTTCATGGGGTTAGAAGAACATCTTGTTCAGAAGATTTGTATGGTGTATACAAAAATCATACAAACAGGTTGATGCTTCTTTGTTAAAGTCTTGGGCTCTTGGCCTCTTGCCTGAGCTTCATCCCAAGAGAACAATTCGCTCCACATTAAAGGAGCCTTGATCTGAGTTTCACCAGTGGACAGGGCTGCTGCAAGCAGACTGACCTATTCCAGAGGAACAGAAGCCAGAGGAAGGAAGTCAGCTTGGAGAGCTCTTGCCATACTGACACAGCCCCCACAATCTGTATCCCACTGTGAGGGACACACAGGAGCAGCTCCTGGTGACAAAAAGGAGCAGCCTTGGATCCTTTGTGTCCTGATGTGCATGCAGGACTCACAGAATGGCCAAACACAGCTCACATGGCCTCCAACCATTCCCCCTAGGCAAGGGCCCTTTCTGCACACCCCAAAGGCAGGAGTTCAGGTGGAACATAAACCACAATCCTTTTCTCTTCTTCAGCCCCCAAATTCAGCCAGTTCTTTCCCTATCTGCTAGCCCAGCCATCCACAGCCCACCCCCTGGACCATAACATCCCAGTCTGGGCACACATTTGAGCTGGACAAGACCTTCTCCATGGCTGAACTGCATCCTAAGCCAGGAAATATCCAGTTTTCCATCCAGAAACAGGCTTTCAGATTGGGGCAAACATATTTCTTTTCAATTTACAGCTAACAAAATCCTTGCTTTACAGCAGTCAAAATATTTCATATAAGCTTTTCTCCATGTTGTGGGATAGGAAGAAAGCTGAAAAAAAAATCAGAATAGTTTACTCAGGGAAACCCAGGAATTGCATCTGCTAGCACAAAGTCATTTTGACAGAGATCTTCTGTTTGTCTTTCCTAGTTTAACCCAGACTGACAGATCTAGGGCCTAGTTTCCTTGAAGTCAGTGAGAGACTTCTATCAGTATTCTGAGAATTTGGTTCTTAGAAGAAAATAACACAGATTATATATACAATCAGTCAAATAATGTAATTGAAGAAGCAGTTTTTCAGGTTGAAAATTTTATTTCAGACACAGACATTAACATCATGAGGGCCTTGGAGGGCTTGGACAGCTCCAGCCAACGGGCAGAGCATAAGAGGTCCTATGGAAACAGGGACAGTAAATTCCCCCAAATTAGTTTATTTGTTGGCAAAGGCAGCACAATTCCTTTCTGATTTATTTCCACATTGAAAAAGACATTCAACAGCTTCCCAGCATTAAGACATTTTCACCCTGCGGTCCAAAAAGGGCTTAGAGCTGTTTATGCCCTGTTACTGTACATTTCCACAACAGTGTGGAGCCTTGGCAGGCTTCTCAACCAGCTGGTGAGCTTCAAATCCACCAAAATGTGAGGAATAAAATATTTTTCCTCCCAAATTTCTGAGCAGCTGTTTCTCAGGAAAGACACTGGCCACTTTCAATGAATGTGCAAAGCTGCTGGGCAGGAAGCAGGCACTATCACTTTAACCTTGCTTGCAAAGCCAGGGGTGTCTTCACTTCTCTAACTTCATTTTAGGAGGGATTATTCCATATCACAGAGAATATTTCTTGAGTTAAGATAGACAGGCCTTCCAGAAATGCAAAAAGAAATGTCTAAGGAACTGTTTGCTCTCTTGTGTCATAGTCCCCTCTGTATCTTTTCCATAAATTCACTTCGGGAAACATCAAGGTTATTTCACAGACACATAAACCTTCCAAACAAGGAACCCATAGAGATCTTACTGTCCTCTTCCTATTCTCTGGCTTTGGTTACACTGCTCCAGCCCTTCCTTGCACTTGCACTGGTGTTCCCCACCAGCTGATGATGAGCCACATCAATTCTCATTCAGGGGAAGACATAAGCAACAACAAAAGGATTTGGGTTTGGTTTTGATTTGTGGGTGTTTTCCCCCCCTTCAGGTTGGCCAGATGAATCAGCTCAGAGGGTGGTCTGACTGTCAGAGCCAGCACAGCAGCAGTGCCTGGCTAGGGAAGAGCAGGTACTGCAGCTCCCCTTCCCAGTGCTTGGGAAGTGTTTGGCAACTCAGCTCCTCCACTCTGATGACCCACTTAGAAACCCCACTCGCTTCAACCTGCCCTTCAGGCTCTCACTGGACTGGAAATTGTCAAGGTCAGACTTTCCCACCACTTTTTATCTCATTCCTCTCCCTACCTCTGGCATCTCTTAACTCGAAACCACCCACCCACCCACACAGTTCATGTGACAGCTCCATCCACTAACGTTTAACAGCTGACATTTTTCCCTAATCTGTTGATTCAGAGGCATGTTTTTATACACAGTAACACTCCAGAGGATCAAACCTATTTCATGTGGGGAAAAGGCTCTCATGGAGCCCATTGCTTCCCAGCAGAAGGTCTCTTCTAGTTAATATGTGCTTGATGCTCATCACAAACACACCTTCAGTAAGTCCTGGAGCAGTGTCCTGATCACTGCCACAGTGTCCAAGGCATCCAGAGCATGCACTTCTCACTGAACCCTTACATGCTGTGTCCTCCTCATTATCCTCACTTACAAGCCAGAAAAGAAACCCATCAAAAATCAACCAACCAACCACCAAAAAAATCCCCACAAAGCCACCACACTCAGAACCTCCCCAGAACTTCCTCCTGGCTCTCAAACCAGCAGCAAGCGTGCTTGGCTGGATTCTCAGGACCAGCAAGTGGCCAAAGAAGGGCTGCTCCTGCAGAGCCCAGGCAGCTTTTCCAGCAGGGAGGCTCCTGGCAGGGTGCACTCCTGTGCTGCCAATTCCCTGGCACTGCCCAGAGCACACATGGGCATACCCAGGACAGGGCATTGCTGCCCCTCCTTCCCACGGACAGTGACACCAACCACAGCAAGCTCAGCTGCACAGCTGCCAGGGTAATGATGGCTGATTTTCAGGGACAAGCTCCAAGCTCAGCTGCTGCTGTTTCTGCTGCCAAGCCCTGCCACCACAGATCTTCAAGCACAGGACCCTGCCAGGTGCTTTGGCTGCCTGCCCTCCTCCAGGAGCTTTTCTTCTGCTCTGCATCCCTTCCCCACCGCATGCTGTGTCTCACAGGAACACAGTCATGCCACAGGAAGGTCAGGAGGGTCTTTGGGCAGTTTTGGAATGCTGCTGGTGTCCAACACTTCTGGAGTCCCCTGCCCTGGGCACAGGGAACACCCCTCTCTCCTCCTGCCAGGTAGAGCCACTTCCAGTCCAGCTGGGGGGTTTGGGCCCCCACCTGGGCAGAGCCTTTCCAAGGCTGTAAGGCCACTGTGGCCCAGCCTGGAGGGACAGACAGGTAACCTGCAGTGCAAAAGGTTCAGATAGATGGAAAAAGAAGGGTAAGTTTCACCCTGAACAACCAGTATGAGGCACATGTGCATCCCAGGCTCTTACTGTTTGCCACCTCATACAGATCTTCTGCCTTCAGACCCCAGATGAGTTTCAGGTCAGTGGAAAGCTTATTTACTTCTGCTGGGTTTGGATCAGCCCCTCCTAGGTGAAATAACCCACCAGCTAATGGACATGTGACATACATGGAGCTCCCACTCCTATTAGCAGGTCTCTGAGACAACACAATTTTCCAACCATGCATTAAGCCAGTCCAATACTGACATCAGCTCATTTCCATTGATCCTGATTACATAACAGTGACTTAATTCTCCACAGAATTGAATTTTCCATATGTTTGGATCTTTTGCAGTTGCTACATGACTTCCTTGTTCCCTGCTGAATTTATAATTTATTATCTCTTTGTCCTATGTTAAAAAGTATGGCCTTTGCCTGCAAGCAGGCATTTCTACAGATTATTTTGGGTTTTGTTTCCTGATATGTTTATCACATCAATTTCCTTCCCTCTAAGAGACCTCCATGACCATACTGCAGTATGGACACCAAAAAGGCTTCAAGGATTGCCACGAATTTTGGAGGGAAGTTACATTCTGTTACAATATACATTAAGAGTAGCTAATAAGCATTACAGCACCCAAGTCTTTAGGTACATTTACTGTTATTTATAATTCATAAACACGGATTTTATGAGATCTGGATGTTGTCCAAAAACCCCAGCTGATTGTAAAGGTTATAGTTTTATGGCTGCAGATGAAAATTCTCACTGCCTGTGTCCCACTCAACAGAGAGGAATCTCTGTAAAACGATCATGGTCCCTCAGCAGCTTCACTGAGAAAACCCCCAGTAACACCTCTGGTTCAGCCCATTTCCTGGAGGACTGGAGCCCACATTTCCTGAAGGACTGGAGCTCACATTTCCAGTCTCTTGGAGAACATATACATCCCCAGTGCTACTCACATGAAAATGTTTCTCCTTTAACATTCATGTGATGCCACTGGGTAAAACCATTAATTTTCACAATCTTCTTTTATAGCCAAGGCAGTTCTATGCACTCAAGACAGGAGTAAACTGGAACAAGGGAACATCAAAAACACATTTTAAACTATTCTAGTGAAAAGACTGGGACTCAGGGGAAAGACATAATCAAAAGAATGATCCCTGGGTTGAAGAAATCTTTTCTGTGGCAGGAGAGTCACTGCCCAAAGTAAGACTACTAAAATATAAAATTAACCATCTGCTCCTTTATAGAAAGGAACTCCTTCTGCCTCTGCAGGTCTTTGAAAATGGGTGTTAGTTCCTGGAAATGCATCAGCAAAACAAATCATCATAATGGTATGTGCAAAGGGAAGTTGGAGAGGAAGAGAAGGATGTGATGACATCTGGCAGCTCTCAGCCCTCCCTGCTGCAGGATGGACAGCAGGTGCCATCTCCCTCCCACACAGCCCAGGATGGCAGCACCTGTGACCCTGCTCCTCTCTCCTTGAGGAAGGGGCACAATCCTTCAGCCCTGTTCCACACCTGCCAGAGGTCAGTCCCTCACCTGCACACCCTGCCAGAGGCTGCTGGGGCTGCCCTGGATGCATCCCCAGGAGCTGCAGGGAGCACAGAGCCCTCCTGTCATGGGCAGTCCCTGGTGCCTGCCCCAAGCTCAGCCAGTGCCTGGCCAGCACCTTGCTGCCCTCCAGCCACACTCTCAGCACTTTCTGCTTCCAAGCCTTGAGCTTCTGCCCCCTCTCCAAGCACAACCTCTGCTCTCACTCTCACACCAGCCTGACAAAGTGCATGGTGACATTCCAGGGGGACAACCACTGCCTGCTGAGTGCAGGGTGGCTGTGACCCAGAGGCAGGACAGCTCTGATCTGTGACAGCAGGCAATGTGGGTAGCTGCATCCTCAGCACATCTCCTGATACAGACACACTGTCTCCTGCTCTCACATCACAGCACTGACTGTTTGTTGGCATCAGTGGAAATGGCTTTTTGTTTGCCATGCCAAGCAAGGAAATTATCTGACTCTTCCATTATATACATCCAAGGTGAGTAATCTGATGCCCTTATACATTACACCCATAAGAGCAACAGAACCTTCCAGACCATGGAATAATTCTTAGAAGAACTGAGGCAAGTCACCTCACTGGGAATATTTTGCATTTAAATGGGGAGAACACCAGGAGATGCACACTTTTCAGACCACGGGATGAACTAAATGACCTAAAGGATCTTTTCTCTCTCTAGGAGGAGGTATGTCACCTCCAAACCTGCACAGGTTGGGCCACCTAATCAGACTCCTATTTTGTAATAAATTCTGTGACCAGGGCTACAAGACAGACCAGGTGAGTCCTGCTCCCAGGCATCACTGAAGGACCTGCACATCTTCAGCATCCCAAGTGAGCCCACTTGACAGAGCTTTGCTTCCCAACAGACTGGCTCCCTGCCCCAGCACCCTGCTCCTGCTCCCATCACTGTCCAGACTGTCCAGTCAAGCCAGCAGAACAATAACCTTGTGATCAGAGCTGTCTGCTGGTGAGAAGGGGAACTAATGCCAGAGGTGGTGCAGGTGAGGAGGTAGGATTGCAAGACTGAGGAGAAATCAACTTTTCAGCCTCAGCAGAAACAAACTGTTACTAGCAGGATACTTCACAAGGCGACTGTGCCAAAGAAGCCCCCATCATCTCCTGCACACAGCCACCAAAAAGAACCAAGAAACATTCTTATTCTTCTTCTTCCCATTTGCTCTTAGCCTACACAGGACAGCGGCACAGAACAAAATGAGGGTCAGGGGCTGGATGTAGAATAAAGCTGCAGCAATAATGAGCACCAGTGACACTTTGCTTTGACACTGGGGCCTGCCAGCAGCCCGTTGTGTGGAGCCAGCTGTGTTTCAGCACATCCCCAGGACACTGGCCACGCCACACGGCTCTCGCCCCACGCGTGTGTGTGCGGCAGGCGCGGGGACCCAGCCGAGCTCCAGCTGTGTTTGTTTGGCCAGCTGCAGTGCCACAAAACACAGCTGCATTGATCAGGGCCTGTCACCTGGCTCCAGATGAAAGCAGCTCAGTAGCAGGGATCTGGCCATCCCTGCTCTGTGCAACTGGAGCCAGCCCAGTGATGGAGCGGGGTCTGACCGCAGCTGCCCTCTGATCCAGAGCGCCGTGAAAGGTGACACAGGGGAGGATGCACCGAGGCAGGGTGAAGAGCAGGCAGCACAGATGGATTATGGAGCCTGACTTGAGGCCAGGAGATCCCAATTTTCATCCTGGCCCCACCTCTGGCTTGAGCTGCACTGCAGGAAGTCTTTCCCCTTCCTGCTTTGTCCACATTGCTCATTATTCCTATCTCAATAGGAATGATCTTACCCCACCCCCAGTCCCTTCTGACTTGAGGAAAACTCTTGGCAATCAATATCAGAAATGAGGATTTTTTTTCTCTCTCTCTCTTCAGAAAAGCCTCTACACTTCATTTCAGATGTTTATGGTTTTCATTTTCACATAATACATGCTATGACTGATATATGCTGTGTCAAAGCCATCATAGCCTAAATCTTCAGGTTTTATTTCTAAATGCACTATAAAGAATTGCTCCCTGCTACTGACTGAGTCATCTCCTCTAGATCAAAGCCTGTCCTGCTCAAACTGAAACAAAACAGTTTGGTATTTGACTCTTTCATCTAGAAGCCAGTTCTGTCTGTGCTGAGCAGCAACTCCCTTTCCATATTCAAAACGGAACATTTTCCTTCCTTCTGGCAGAATGATGGCAGAGCAGGCCTGCACATTTGTCAATAACCAACAAAAAGCAACTGCATGAATGAGGAAAGGCAATCAGACAATCAACGGGTGAAAGAAAATCTGAAATTCCATCCCAGAGTCTGGGATAAGCAAACATTCCCAGGAGCACCATCTCATCAGAAGCTGGAAAGGCTTCAGCCTAGAGGATCAGAGAAGGTGAAGCTGTCCTTGCTGAAGTGTCCACAGATGATTTGGCTGCATTTTCATAAAGCATGTCTCCAGTGCAATAGAATCTCCTCATCTTTCATGGTCCAAATAACTAACACAATCCAGACCCTGGTCTGGAGCAAGGGTCAGCCACGTCAGTGCTATTAGCACCTGGAATTCTGAGCATGTCTGCTTGGCTAAGGAGCTGTCAGCTCTACATCCCTCCTCTATCACAAATCAGCTTTAATTATATTAAATTCAAAGGCATCTTTATCAACTGCACCAGAAATACAGCTAAGTAATCTATCAGAAAAACTGGTAAAACTTCCAGACAATCCAGTGTAAATTTCAGACCCAGTCTGATCTTTGTGGTCAGCCCATTGACTACTCTGGAATGACACCAGGAATTAATCTGGCCCTTCCCACCTCATCTAAATGTGGGCCAAACAGACATGCATGTTTATCAGGAAAAACAAGAACATATGCTGGAAACAGAGCATTTCCAATGAAAGCCTCAATCCAGGATGGGAACAAAAGAAAACAGCAAAGATTTTGTAGCTAATCAGAATGTCAGAGTGAGATTGTCTGATCAAGGTTAAATTTTAGAAGAATACCTTAAAGAAAGCACTGGAGCATCATCCAGACCTACACATTTTTTAATGGAGACACCGAGCAGCCAAAGGTATAAGAATGTGTGACCTGGAAGTGGTACCCAACAGCCCATGGCTCTTATCCTGGTTTTGGGGCAATGCCAGTTTCAAAGGGACAGCCAGCAGCCTGTGTTAACTACAGGGATGGTCCAGTTTATCCCCTGCACAGCACTGCTAGGATACCCTATTCACGATCTTTAATCCCTCTCACACAAGTACCATTCTCTGGGCTCCTGTCAGTCCCCATGGCTTTGGCATTCCTGTGGGAGCTGTAGCTGACCATCACAAGAATAACAGACTGGCCACAGCTGAAATGGTATCAGCAGCAAATGAAAAAAACCCCCCCAAAAAAAAAATCCAAAAACCACCCCAGCATATAAGCATAGGGGATGCCATTATTTAGGCCAAAGAATTGAAGGAAGGCTGACGTAGCCAACCCAGAGAAACACAAATGTGAAACGCTGTGCTGTTTAACACAGATTTCCAGCCAGAGTCAAACCTTGCCTCTGGGTGCTGCCCCTCCAATTCAGGCCATGCTCTGGACTCAGCAGGGCTCCAATGTCTGGATGAACCTGCCTTCCCTTCCTACAGCACTCCAGGTTTTTCAACGTCAGCATCGCCCAGAGCTTGCTGCCTTTATTTCTAAGTAGTATAATAAAACTGTCACTGCTCTTTTGGTTTAAGAGCTGCAGTGAACTATCAGAATTAAAAATAAATCATTCTGTTTCGGGGAATGCTGAGCCTCCTGGGTCTAGAAAGCATTTGTTTCTCCTCTCAGCCAGACGTGGGAATTCAGCCTTTAGGATAAAGTATGGGAATTTTGATTGCCATTTCACTTCCCCCGACTCTGCCAACTCCCACTCCAATTTCCAGAAATAGATCTCTTCTACACTCAGAGAGCATCTGTTTGAATAACCTGATAGGAAAACTACACTCACTGAAGTTAACTAGTGCAGGATGCCAACAGGCACAGGCTTCAAGCATCCTTGCCAGCTCTGGCTTCACACATTGCCAGCTTACCCTGGCTCAGTAGAGACCAGTGTAACCCATATAAACAGATTCAATCAGTATTTTGTAATGTACAGGTGATTAAACCAAGAGCCCACTGAGCTGAGAGTGTGACAAGCTACCATGATCCAAGTGCTCAGATGACAGACCACATCAACAGTGTCTCCAGAGCTGTGTATCACAGCCAGAAACAGAATTACAGTTCAATACTCCAGAAATCAAGAGTATTATGTTGGCATAATTAATACACTTTGTGATTGATTTACTGGCGAATTTTCCTAGACCTTGGAGTTCAGATGGACTCAAACATAAGCCAAACCACGCTTGGAGCATTGATAATTTTCTGACACGCTTTAATCAGTTACAGGGTCTGTACAGAACTGCATTAGTGCAGCCAGCACCAAACAAGCCAATAATTCCTTTCAACACCTGGAAGACAACCTTAGTTTTTGAGAAGCATCATCTCATGAGGGGGACAATTTCAAAGCTCCAGCTATAGCAAATTAAACTGATGTGGCATGTAGGCAACTAGATAATATCATCAGCTAGCATTGCTCAATACAGAAAGGTGAGAGACATTGTGCATGGATATGTGTGTGTATCCTGTAACACAACTAGTACAGAGAAAATGGAATAAAGTTGAAGCAGTAATGAAAAGCTCTGTTTATATAAAATAATACCATGCTTAACTCAAGAGTAAATAATTTACAAGTGTTGCTTTGCTAAATAGTTTGGTAGCTGACTTCTGTTGAAACAAGACAGGCCCTTGCTAGTAGAAACTGATTATGTTATTAACTCCTTAGTGTTATGATTGCTTAAGTTATAGACAGAAGCCAGTAACCCTTGATTAGGACCATCATGAGAAGTTTAGTGCTCATGCAGTGCTTCCTGCAGCTTTCTCACAGCCTGGCTGAGGGAGGTATTACTGGATGAATTAGTGGGTGAAGGGTGAAGAGGCTGCTGTGCAGACACGACTGACTTATTCCAGAGGTCACTGGCTTTTAGGTCACTGTGATCCTGCACAGGCTCACCAACAACTCTATTCAGCTCTGACACAGCTGCTCAGAGGACAAGACACAAGTAAGTGTGGTGCACAAACACTGGTGTGGGAGAAAACCAAAACCACCCCAAACTGTCACATGCACATTTCACTGGTGACTGCACAGCTCTGGGGCACTTGTGACCATCTTCCAACGAGACAGGTGAGGTTGCTGAACTCCAAAAGCACCTGCAGGCCCAGCACTGGCTACACCTAGAGCCCCAGGCATCCAGTGCAACGTGCCCCAGATGAGATAAACAACCCACATGGACTGAAAAAAAATCCAGGAGGAAAAGCACGTAGCCACTGTGCTGCCCAGCAGATTCCAGAGCCCTGCAGCAGTGCATGGTGAAGCCAGAGCCACCCAGTCCAGTGTGCCCCAGCTGTCTGTGACCTCAGGCTTGGGGAGGGGGGCTCCTCTCCACTGGAAGCCTTTTCCTGCCTTTTCCTGGTACCTCCACTTGGACCTAGTTTATACAACTTCACACACAGCTCACATCCTAGTAAAAGAGATGAAACCCAGTGCATGTGTACTGAATTCCCAACAGGACCAAAAACCTGGCTGTGGCTGGGTGATACGAATGCACATCCCACCCCTCTGCCCAGGAAACCACAGCAGGGTAAAGACAGCTCAGCCCCTTTGCAAACTGAGCTCAATTAGTCTGAGTGTTCTCTTCTTCTTTACCACATTTCAGCAGCTACCAAGATCAGGCAATCCTTTAGCAGATGTGGAACTGTACACTACAACCCCAGCTCTCTGCCTGAGGCTGCATTCCCCAGAGCCATGGAGGAGTCTGAAAAGTATGACAGTAAAAAGAGCAGACTTCCCACCGTTCAGGACTACGTGGCACATTTTTAGAGACTGCAGTAGAACACAAAAGGTCCTTGAAGATGCTGGATTTGTACAAAGGAGACAGGATGTGCTCCCCAGCCAAGCAGCCTGGATGAAGCTGCTGATGGGATGGATGGAGCAGACGGCCTCCAGCTGTCACAAGCCCCTGCACAAGCCTGGGCTGGCCACATCTCCACTTTTAAAGTCAGGCCCAGCTTCCAGACTTGTGGTATTTTGCTACCACAAGTGTTGGCCCCCTAACTGCTGCAACCAAGTACCTGTTACCAGCAGGCACCAAAAAGTCTCCCTGCATTCTCCTGATTTCAGCTCGTTCACAGCGGGACCATCAGCAGTCAGAGCTGTTTGGCACGGGGACTGTCTGAACAAATACATGGGTTCCTTCCAGAGATGACAGACTGACAGTGCTACTGGAAGGCTGTGGGGCTGCAGCTGGCTTGGTTGCATTCCTCAGCAGAAGAAAGCCCCAAATTTCACACACACTTGTGGAGGACTTTCAGCAAAAGCCACTTGTGACATCCCGTAACCTTGTGCAACGCAGGTTCTCCGAGAAACTGAGAGCTGTGAGCCAGCTCTTTCTCCCCAGCCTTAATAGTTGTCATATTTTGCGGTGACAAATAGCAATGATGAGATCTGCAGAGCGACTTTGGATCAGAGATCTCTTTGCAGATACTTTATCTCATCTCACAGGAGCTGCACACACACTTCCCCTCACCCCCTGCCTGGGCTGGCTGCCTCAGAACACACACACAGGCTGCAGGACAGAGATCCCCTCCTTGCAGCAGACCAAGATTTGCTCCCCATCTCACTCAGTCCAAGAGGGAAGGGGTCGAGCCACAACTTGAGCACGAACTGCAAGAATCTCCTGGCTCAGACCCACCTCTACAGAAGCACTGCTGCCAAAGAGTTATGCAAACTTCTTCAAAAATCATCCCAACTGCCTAGCTGCCCACCTCTACACCCCAAACTCACTGCCAGCTCTGGAAAGCCTCATTAAGTATTAGCAAGATCGGGAATCTAAAGATATTTTTTAAAAGATCCAGCCTCCTACAACACAAAAGGAAGTTAAAAAACACCACATGCATCACACCAGTACTGGGGGTAGCTACTGCTCCAGGTCATCTCTGGAGGAGATTCCTACACTCAAAAATAAGAAGCCCACAGGCTAAACTGCCAGCTAAGACTTGTGAATCCTTATTTCCCAGGCTGTTTCTAAGCTTCGTGCTCTACTTCTATCCTAAGCAGATCCAAAGTGCAAAAAAGAAAAAAAAAGAAAAAAAAAAGAAAAAAAATACATCATAAAATCTTTATGCAACACAGAGTACAGTCCACCCAAGGAGGGGAAATACTTTTATTAAATTGCAAGTGGCCAAGTCTGTATGTTAACGTGGGAGTTTCAGTCTGATCCCGTAATTCTGAGATACTTACTCCCAGACAGAGCTGTCTACAACCAAAGACAGTGTTGCCATGCTCCAAACCATCCTCAGGCTTGCTTTCTATGGAATTCTGCCCATGGAGGAGGTGATAGGTCAGTGGAGGGGCAGAGGGGAAATGTATTTTAGTAAGTCCTGGCCCTTGTCCTTTGAACATCAGACCAAGCCAGCACATTTCCCAGGCATCCACAGCACCCTGACACAGCACAGGTCCCCTGGATGGGGACACAATTCCTCCCTGTGGTGGGAACTGCCCCATTCTCATCTCCTCAGGCAAGGGCTGCTCTCCCAGCCTGGCCCAAGGCAGAGCACTCCGGTGGCTGCAGCCCTGGCTGTTCCCTGTCCTGGCTGCGTTTGGAGGCTCAGCCCTGCTCAAGGGGCACAGGCAGGCACTGAGCCAGCTCCACTGAGCTCCTCTGGCCACCCTTAGCAACTCCTGTTTGTTTTGGAGGCTTTTCCCTCCTAAAGCTCCGCTCCCTGGATTCAAGTAAATTTAGTAATTTTATTTGTTTTAAAAAACTAAGAATCTCGGGTACCAGGAGTCTGGCGGCTTCCTACTGAACGCTTCTGAACAGATTTTTTGGTTTGTGAACTTCCACAGCCATTCCTCCTGTTCACACAAGGTTTTATAGCCGTGCACTGTAGCACACAGCAAGAAGTCCCCAAATTTAACCCCTCTTCTTCACAGGGCAGCAGAGCTCTTACAATGGAAATGCCTTCTCTCAGCTACTGCCAGGGAATTCGCCAGTTCACTGCCACTTCTTCCCAACCCACCACCAACCCAGCAGCTCCAGCCCAGAAAGTGGCTGTGTGAACACCTGCACCAGCAGCCCTTGGAACAAGGTCCTGTCAGACACATCTCTGACCCACAGAGCTGTGCTGGCAGGCTGCAGCACAGACTGGACCAGTCTGTCTTGTCTGTTGACCCAAAAGAAAAGCACAAATGACTCAACTTCCAAGATGAAGTAAACAATAATATGCAGGTCATCAAACTGGCTGTGTGACTGTAGGATCCCAATTCACTTGTTGGGTCTGGATCTGTGCTTCAGCCAGACAGCTTTAAAGAGGAACACCTATGCCCTGGGTGCACATGCTCTGCATCCCCTTTGATGATAACTGCACCTCTTATTTTTGGTTCCCTAAGATGTCCCCTACAGCTCTGGGCTCTCTGGTTGCTGTTGCCTGAAGATGCACTTCCCTGCATTACATGAATGCTGCCTTTCCAGAGGGTACAGCAAATTAGAGTTTACAAAGACTTCTCAGAAGAACAGCATCCCTAATTTCCCTTGATCTAGGGAGGATGGTTGCAAGGACAGCATTGGCCACTGGTGAAGGAGCTTGGGATTCAGGTCCTGAATTTGCCATGAAATCTTAATGGATTCAGTCATGTCACTAAATCTTTCATATGTAGTGCATGTTGAGATAGAAACATTGAAGAACAGGTATGCAGCTGAGCAGGTGTCCAGAATTCAGATTTTGAGGCCTGTGTTGCCTTGGTGCACAGCCCTGCACAGCCTGGGTGACATGAGCTGCACAGTTCCCTGCCTGCCCCCAGCCCACCTTTGCTGCTGGGAGCTGGAAGAGCCAGCCATGCTCCAGCAGAAAGCACTACCAGCATTTTTGCATAGACACTCCCTGTGTTCCTGGCTGTGGGCGTTCAGTGAAAGCCATCAGTGAGAGCCCAGGAACAATAAACTCATTCAGGCAGTGTCTCCAGCCCCCAGCCGGGCACACAGAGAGGTGAAGGTGTGGGGAGGAAGGGGAACAAGACTGCTTGCACACAAAGGTAAAGGAAGGGCTCATGCCCTGTAGCATTCCAAAAGCAGATGCCCAAAGGCTCAGAGCTTGGGAGCTAGCTTTTATAATTTTTATTTTTTTTTCTCTTCTTTTAGGAAGGAAGTTTCTCTCCTGGCTTTAAGAGCAGGGCTCTTGGCAATTTTGGTAGTGACACAGACCACAGAGCAGCAGGGCTGCAAGGGTACTGCTCCCCTGCCCTTCACTGCTCCCCTGCCCTTTACACTCAAGAGATGCAGCCAGCCCCAGTGATCCTTTTGGGGGTAGCAAAAGGAGCACCCCAAACCTGGCAGTTACACATGCACCTCCCAAGAGCCATAGCCGCTCATGAAATGGGGCTGAAGCCAGCATCCCTACAGCCCATCTGCAGTGAGCCTGTCCTGGTGTGGAGGGCACTGGAGAGCCTTGTGTGAGTGTAATACAACTCAGAGCATCCTCATGTGCCCTGTTCAAACAAGAACTGCAGCTGTGCTGGAAGAGACAGAAGTACTGTACTGGCACAGGTGGGATGGCTTGGAAGGGTGGCCATGGCAGATGTTTGAGACAGGCTGTGGTTTCAGTCCCAGAACAAAGGTTTCATGTCCTCAAGCCCTGCAGAGTAAATAACCCTGCACTCCTGCTGCCTATTCCCCAACAGAGTCCACTGCATTCTCCAAAACCAGCCAGGATCCCTCTCACATAAGTGAGAGTTACTGTGTGTGTTATGAGGTTATGCATGACATTGATTTTCATCTGCATTTAAAAGAAGGCTCAGCCCAACAGCTGAAAGTTGTACTGGATTTGGCACAGAGCAGTACATTGCCCTGCTTTCTCCAGCTGCCACACCAGGACAATGATTAAACACAACAGCTGTGTGGACAATCAGCTGAGGAGAAACCATGTATGTCTGCAGAGAGCTCAGATCTTGTTCATATGAAACAATCCACTTCCAACTCTGATTAACAATAGTTTATAAAGCACTTCAGATTGTTACCAAGGCTCACGTCTTTCATTCATGTCTCCACTTTTCAGTCTAACTCCAGGCATATCCCTTTTTATGTCCAAGAACATGTGGAAAAGAACATGTGCCCTAATCCTAAAAAGACCCACCCCTTTTCCCCTCCCAGTTAAAACACATTAACTTAGCAAGCAAACACTTCTTTCTACCAAGCCACCATTTTACTCCTTATCAACACTAACCTGTTGGCTTCTGTTAAGAAGACAATCTCTCCTTCACGAGCAAACAATGTTCATCTCCTTGGGGGAGCACTGCAAACACTTCCAAGGACCCTCTGACAAGGAATGTGAAGCTTCAATCTTTGCTCAACAGAGATAGTAAAACATGAATGCCAAACACTTCTCTTTGAAGAACTGGGCTGGAAGTTGCTCTGATTTCCATTGCAGACCTCTAACATATTTAAAATACAGTAATAATCTTACAAAACCCTCCAGGCTCACATCACCTGACACTTTAGACTATGAGCATAGGGCTGCATCACCCATGACTGCAGTGACAAGGGTGTCAGTCTGAGAGGACTTGACAGAGATGGCAGGGAAATGAAGGTGTCACCAACACATGCCTCATCATAACAGTGCATTCAGCACCTCTTCCCCTCCCAGGGTCTGCAGATGGTGGGTCATGGACCAGCCAGGCATGTCAGACAAGTGTGGTAAGGAGTAAGCAAGAAGCCATAATGCCCCTAGAACAGGGAGCACAAGTTGGGACAGTTGTCATATTCAAAGGCAAAACATGTGGGAAAGGGGTGAGAGCACTCACAGGAAATAGAGGAGGAGCAAGAGCAAGAGACGAGCAGCTCTGCCCTTGTCACTGCAGAGCTGTGGGTACAGTGACCACCCTTGGTCACACCTGCTCTCTGCAGGTCTCCCTCTTGTCCCCTTGGGCTGTTGGGTCTGTTGCTCTTTATGCCTCACACACACTCCCTAATCACAGGGAGAAGGTGCCTTTTTAAACAGCATCTGCACCAACAGCAGCCATTCTTTAGGAAGGCCTGGCAGAGAAAAAAACCCAAACCCTTATGCACATCAAAATCATCCTTCAGAGCTTCAGTAGCCTAAGAGGAGTCAAGAGGCAGTGTCCTCCTGTGCAGCTGGCCTTGCAACCTCATTTGCAGAGGCTGGGAAAGGAAACCCATTCCCAGGAGAGTTTCACAATCTCTCCTTCACTTCCCACCACACAAGTCCAACAGCCCGAGCTCTTCCCACTGCATCGGTGCCACCCTGCCAGCCACCAGCCCAGCCTCCCATCCCATCTGGCTCTGCACACTCCACCCAACCAGATTCCTGTGGCTGCTTCACCTGCCATTGAAACAGGAGAGACACGTGCCAGCCTAGAGTCTGGATTATTGCACATCCCTGCCCATGTTTGAAGGAAAGATGCTGTTGTTTGCTGATGCTTGAAAACTTAATTTCATAAGTAGTACGACAGATCTCCTAGTCAAATTCGTTTTCCCAGAACACCAATTCATTGCTCAACAGCCCTCCTCGAGTCCATCCACCTCTATCATTACAGGATTTCCCTGCACAAGCACTCTGCCTGGCTACTGGCAAGGATGAAGACTTCCCATAGCAAGGCACCAACAAGTTATCCCCACCAGAATGGGCACATACCCCCCGTGCTCATTAATAACAACCCACTTGTCTGTCCTCTCCACCTGCTCCTCAAGGCTCCCAGCTCCCACGTGTTCTCCTGCAGCCCAGCCCTTCTCCAGGTGACTCCAGTCACCCCCACACTGGGGACACCTCCCAGGCACTGACCCAGCTGTGCCATGGGCTGTGGCTGCCCCGCAGGGCTGGCGGTGCCTCAGCACCACCCCTGCTCCCACACTCAGCATCAACACAAAAAAGCCCTGGCAGGGCTCTGCCTTCAGTTGTGCTCGCTATTTATTCATCACACATGTGCAGAACATCCCCGCTGCTCTGAGGGAGCAGTGTGCACATTTAAAAAGACAATATACAAAACATAGCTGAATCTTAATGAATCTACTGCTTTGCTACTGGAACTGAATGGAATTGTGCAGACCCTGCCAGGATGGAAAAAAAAACCCAAACCCCACACCAACTACACAGTATTTGATTTGTAATATAACCCTTCAGATCGCTTTTGCAGTGTGTTATTATTGTGCTTATCAGGTCTGTAGAGCACCAGTTGTAAGGAGGAAAAGGATCAAAATGCAACAGGCAGCACAGTGCCAGCCCTGTCAGAATGCTAAAGTACTGCACAGTGAAAAAAAGAGTCTTGGCAAAAGTTAACTTCACACAATATGATACCTCAACATATGGAGCCCCCACCAAAGCAGGATTAGGAAATGACCTATTAGCTCTAATGCATCTACTGAGGTCTGAGCAAACCTTTCTGGTTTGACAGTAATGAGTACAAACGGAGTCTGGCAGAAATACATTAATTTAGCACCAAGTTCCCCACTTGAATATTCGAGTTCCACGAGGAGAGTCACATTTCCTCTCAACAGGTAAAATTTTCCGCAGATTTACTCCGCGCTGCACAAGCGGAGGATCCGCCTCCTCCAGGAGAGGTTTCTACACATCAGCAGGAGCAGAAATCCCAGAGCACCCGCACGCATCCCAGTGCTCCGTGCCCGGGCACCTCATCCCACCGCTCCCCCCGCAGCTGGCAAGGAGAGCTCATGTTTGAAAAGTGTCCAGGAGCGCCCATAGCAGCCCGGACCTGAGATGTGCCAGTCTCGGTGCTCATGACCAAGCAGCATCACACAGGAAGCGCCAGAGCCATTGATTGAGGGGAAATAAATGGGCTGTGGGTGACAGCCAGCCCGGATGAGACCTGGCAGGGAGAAAGCCGGGAGCTGCTCACCTACCCTCTCCCTAACCACCAAAACTATCGGCGTTTAGAGAACAGGACGCTCAGTGTCGTGCCTGTTCAGCCTGGGAGCGGGGGAAGTCCACGCAGACGGGAGGTTTAGGACGAAAGAGGGAGCGGGCAATGTCAGACAACTGAGCGGCTGCAGAAAACGCAACAAGCCGCTGCTTTTAAGTGGCAAAAAGGTCCCGATCTCCGGATCGGGTAAACAGTGAAATTTTCCCACATCTCCCTCCTCCTCCTTCCCTTCCTACCCGGTGCCCGGGGCAGGTACGCAGGGACCCCATACGCCCGGGTGGGACCTGCCCGCGCTGCCCCGCACCTTCCCCATCGCTCCCCGCCCCACTGGCGGGCACCGCTTCCCCTCCATCCCCGAGCTGACCCCGGCTCCTCCCGCGGGGACCCCGATCCCCGGCCCCACTCGCGGAGATCCCCTCCTCCGGGAGCCAGTTCCCGGCCCCACTCTCCGTCCTCCTTCTCCTCCGCTGAGCGGGACCCCCGCCCGCACCGCCCGGTCCCACCGGCGGGACAAGCCAGGGGGGACAACCCCAGGAACCGGGCTGGGGCTGCACTCGCAGGGAGCCCCTTCCCGCAGCTGATCCCGCTCCCACTCTCAGGAACATCGCCCCGGGAGCTGCCCCCGCATCCCACCACCGCATCCCACGGTGGGGACAGGGACCGAATTCTGCAGCGTCCAGTGTCACCAGGTCTGTCACCTCCAGAGACCACAGCCCCCCGGGGCTCCCCGGGCCAGGCGGCCGCGGGACACGGACACGCGTGACGCGCCCTCCCCTCACCTTTGTACTTCTCCATGGCGATGAGCGGGGCCGCAGCCCAGCGACTGCCGAGGGCTCCGGGACAGGCGCTGCCCGCTGTGGTCTCCGCTCCGCAGCCTCTGGTTCCAGCAGCGCCGGCTGCCCCGGCCGGCCCGCACCGNGGGACCTGCCTGTGCCACCGAGAGCTGCAGCCGCCGCGACCACCCTGCCCGCAGCCCTGGGGCCCCTCGGTGCCGCTCCCCGGGGAGAAGCGCCGGGCTGGGGGCCAGGGAGAGGAGAGGAGCGCACCGGGCGCTGGGATGAGGCTGGGGCGGCTCCTGGGGATCCTCGGGGTGCGCCGTGTTTGGGGTGGTGACCTCTGGGGGCAGTGGGGCTTTGGGCGCGTTCGGAGAAAGGCCCAGGTTATCCCGGGATAGCCACGTGCTGTCCCGGTGCCATGAGCCCAGGTGGGAGCCTGCCTGAGAGCCTGCTCTGGGCCGGCAGGATGGAAAGTTGGGCTCTCCTTCCACCCCGGGGTAGCTGTGTCCCGGAGCCGCTGAATTTGCACTCTTCTTTCCAGTGGTTTCATTAAAACTTCCGGATAGGGCCTGGCTCCTGGGCAGAGCCAATCTCACAGGAGCGTGTCCCTCTCCTTGGTTGCAGGGACATTTTTGCCTGACTTCTGCCATGGCAGAGCTATCATGTGCAAAGTGCACAAATGGTAACATGTGGAGAAGTGGGCATCCAGTCTGACTTCAGTATGAGGCACAGGTGACTTTAGCCTGTCCTCAGGCTAAAGTTTTGGAGACACTGAAGGAATTTAATGTGTATATCAATAATGAGAACATTGAAAGTAACAAATGGCAAAGTCTACGAGGGTTATGGGGGAAATTTCCTCTTCAAAATTAACATTGGTGTGGGAACAAGGGAGCTGTACCTGCCTGTTGCAGGGCCTTCAGAGCAAGAGGTGAGGCTAAGTGCCTGACCTGGGTGTGCAGCTCCACTGTTCCTGTGGAAAAATAAGCAACCATTACCTAGAAAATGAACTGCTCTCCTTGGTAGGTGTTAGATAAAGCCAACAGAAGGCTCACAGAATCTGTATTTCCCAGCTTTTGGACCTGTCAGCCCACAAACCGCTGACACCCATGGTCCAAGGTGGCCTGGAAAATGTCACTGCTGTTTGTGTAGAAAAAAACCCAAGCCTCCATCATTTGGCCCTCCTTACATTTTCTGAAAATAGCTATAAGCACATTGTCTTGGCTCACATGGAAAACAAACAGCCAGGCTGGATAGAAGAGCATTTTCCTGACACTCCTTGGGTCCCTGTGTGCCCCTCCTGTCCCCACCCTCCCAGGCAGTGCTTGGCAGGGGTGACACCTCTCAGAGGATCTCTCTCGAACCAGAAAGTGACCTGTGCCACCTGGGAACTCTCCATACAAGAATCAGGTTGCATAAAGATCTGTGGCCACTCAAGGAAGGAGCAGCACTCAAGGCTGGAGCATCTCTCACCTCTTGCCAGTGCATACCCACCACACAAAGAGACAGGCAAGCCAAATGCCTGAACCATCAAATCCAGCAAGCAGATAGCAGTCTGCAACAACTGGAGAAAAAGAAATAAATCTGTCTGCCATGTAGGAATACTTCTCTTAAGGCTCCTCCCAGCTGCTTCTTGGCTATAGCTTTCAAAATCTAGCAGGGTAGGCCTTGGTCTTACAAACCTTTGAGGTGTGCCTCTATCTTGAAGCAGGTGAGCAGGCATTCTGAACTGAGCAAGGCTAATTAAGGATAATACCAGTTACACAAACTAATTAAAGATGATTTGAAAGATCAAAACATCAGATACCTGTGATTCCTGTCTTCAGGACCCAGAGCCTTTACATTCCCTGCTTGTCCCTTACTTCCCCTCCCATGATAAGGATGCTCTGGAATTCCAGGACTGCTGGTTAGGCCCGTGGCAATTGCTGGACAAGTGACAATGGGACAAATAGTAATGCCAGAGGAATATAATTTCTTCCTGTTTGCCCCCTTCCTCTTGCTGTAGGAAGTACCTAAAATACTTTGGAGTATTCTTTTTCAAATAGGCTGTTGTGTTCTGAGCTTTAATAAAACTGGGAAATACCCAGACCCTGCTTAGAATGAGGAATAAATGTTCCCAGTGCTGGTGCTGAAATCTAGATGTTTACCACTGTGCTCAAGTAGAACAAACACTTGCAAACAGGTTTTCCTGGTGGAGCTTCTTGAAGCCAATAAAATAACAGCCATCTACCTGCACATCCATGTATTCCTCACCTTTTTCCTTCTTGTTATTAGTGATGCTTATTAATGATGATGATTATTATCATTAATGATGACTCAGGTGTGAAAAGCCTGGAGGGACAAGCTCATCTTGTTTAATTCTTTTTTTTAATGCAGCTGACATCCTACCCTTCAGTGTGGAGGTTCATACTATAGCTGACATGTTTTAATCCTTTTTCCCTGCATATGCATGCTGTATTGATAGCCTGGCTGCTAGTGAAACTGGCACTTTTGGCTAAAGTTTTCCTGTACCATGCTGTGGCTTTCAACTGATTTCATTCTGCTTCTCTGGACTTACTGCCTTGAAGCTCTTTTGTTTCCTGTGAAACAGAGCAGGAATCAAGAATAGATTTAGAAGCCTAAACAAACTCTATGAATAATTACAATGATTTGCTAAATACCTTGTGTACTAGCATGATCCTGATCCTCTCTTTTCTCCACTGGCAATGCTAAACACTTTTCTTTTTCCCTAAGTACAGTAAGCAGGTGTACATTGTTTCATTAATATTGTTGATTAATATTATTGATTGTTACACTTTTTCATCAGCAAAGTCTTTAATGTCTACATTTGTCTAAATCTTTGCTATGACTTTTTTCTCTTTGCTTGCATTTATTTTTTTTTTTCCCTGGTTTAAGCATGACTCAAAGTGTGGTGNATCTATGTTTGTCTAAATCTTTGCTATGAATTTCTTCTCTTTGCTTGCATTTTTTTTTCCCCTGGTTTAAGCATGACTCAAAGTGTGGTGAAAGTTATTGCCATGGTGAAATCCAGAGGGAACCCTGCCATGGGAACCTGTGTGCAGGTGCCCTCCACTGACTTCAGGGCAGCTGTGATTGATGGAGACTGTCAGGAAGAACCACACCTGACCTGGACAGTGCAGAGCTGCTCCCTGGGGTATTCTCTCCCAGATATTGCTCATTCCAGTTGCAGCAGTCTCTTGTGGTCAATCTTCTTCCTTTCTTCAGGAAAAATATTCCATCTGGCAGAATAAAAGGTAGAAATTTCCTCCACATTTGAAGTGTGTATGCTCTTTCATGAGGCTTTTCCTTCTCTCTTCCCCATGCACTTAGCAATGCTGTAAAAACCTAGTTCAGGAGTTGCCTCAACGAGACCAAGTTCAGTCAGAGTTAGAGTTGACTTGGTTTTGTTAAGCTCCTGAAAGATGGGATGTTGTGTCAAACACTTGACTTGTACAGCACCTGGAGGACAGATGGAGGAATAAGATGGCTTGGCAGACTGGGGTTAGCAGGAAGATCTCAGATCAGTGGTGTTGCACTTGTGTCCTCTTTCTTTCCAAGTATCATCTTGGATACCTACTTAGATAAGGGTGTAGTAGTGGAAAGTTATGGTCAAGCAGACAAAATTTTTCAGAGAGATTTGAACAGAGGTGGATTTTGTGGCAGACCTGAGCTGAGATTAAAGCTGAGGTGTGTCCTACAAAATGCCAAGAAATGATGAAGCCAAAGATTTCTTCACTTTGGAATCCCTGGCTGAAATACTGGTCTGTAATACTGCAATAATCTGAGGTGGGAGAATTCCTTTTGTCCATTTGTGGATCCCTCTGAACAACAACAAAACCTGTGGACCTAGAGACAGCTGATCCAGCAAAACAACATTGCTCTCTCTGTTGTCTGACAGGAGAAGTCTGTCCTCCTCCTGCTTCTGGTCAAATTATCTCTCTCTTCTTAGTGCCATTTTCACAGTTATTGGACCAACTTCCACTCTGAAATGAGAGAAAACTAAAATGGCAGATTCTTGTCCCACCTGGGGGGGATGGGCTGGATTGCAGCACAGCCAGGCAGGATTGAGACAGTGGCAGGTAAATGGCAAACACCTGCAGCTGGATGGAAGGAGGAGACCACTGAGCAGCTGGAACACACAACTGGGGCTAGATAAGACCAATCCTCAGTCACAGCTCAGCTGTCTCTTTGAAAGTCCCCCCAGTTTTCCTTTTAGGTGGGAGTACTGGCAGGAGTTCAGGATGTTTATGGAGCTCCCATCAATGTCTTTGAACCCTGATCTGCTGAATCCTGCTGGTGTTCCAGATTTCCTGATTTAGGGGATGAAGGGAATAGTTAGTTTTGGGAATTTGAATGGAGTCCTCTGCTTATTCCCCAAGGAGGATTAAATAGCTGGACTCTGCCAGCTGTTCTTATTCATGTGATCAAACACTCTGCATCTCATGCTGAAACTCTGAGCCCACTCAGGCCCTGGGAACGTGATTTTCTGTGAGGGGCTGTGATAAATGGCATTGCCACGTGGCTGAGTGCAGAAACGTGTTAAAGATCCTGGGCTGCCCACTCAGGAGCATGAGCAGCAATCCCAATCCCCAGCAGTAAGCCCTATGGGTGCCTTACAGCAGACCAGACTAGTTCCTTGGTTCCAGGAACAACTGAGAGCCTGCCAGGGATCAGTCAGTGAGAAAAGGGCCAGAAGAAACAGAGAGGCAGATGGGTCACTGGGACAGCATGGCTGTTCCAAGCAAAGCTGCTCACTTAAATACTCTGTTGGAGAGCATTAATCCTTCAGATGGTTTGCAAGCATGCTGTCTACGGGTGCCTCTTTTGAGGTCTTTTTGCTTCCTTGTGAAGCATTTCATGATTCCAGCCATAAAAGAGGTCACCAAATTCTCCCCCAGCTGAAGCTGGCCTTAGACCACTGTTGCTCCACTGACTCCTGTCCAGCCATTTCTGACTTTCATTGATGAAAGGCAAGACAATCAACCCTAACACAAACAAAACCAGAACTGTTTAGCTGCTCAGCTATACAAAAGCTTCATCACTGATACATTCCAGCAATGTTTTGGATTCTCTCAGACATTAACTGTTTCAAAAGAGCGTGGCTGGGAAGAGGGTGACTGGAGGGAGAGGGGGGATTTCCCATTAAGGACAGCAGGACCAGATGTCTTTTTGATGAGCTTCTCTTGGCTTCCCATTCTTTGACATTTCCTTTTCAGTTGTTAAGTCCAAACTGCTTGTAGGCCAAATTACAGGGAGTCCTAATAGCTTGAATTGTTTTTTTTTTCCCCGTGACAGATAGAATACTTTCTTGTGGCCAAAGTATGAGGCATGCTGACCAGACAGTGTGCTCAACAGCCACAGCATTTGCTCCTCCTGAAGCTATTTCTTCCTTGTACTTTTTTACCACCCTAGACCCCCTACCCACTCCAGAGAAGCCCCTCATCTTTCCTTTGGCAATGTTCAGTATCAGTTAAAGGAGTCCAAATCTTTCTTTGTCCCCCTTCCCTGCAAACCCCACATGGGGATGCTCACACCAGCAGACCTCCCCTGTTGTCACTGCACTGTATTTATTGCAGCTTGGAGCACTCCCAGGCACCACGGGACCACAGGACGTGGCCATCAGCTTCCCAAGAGTATATGATACAAAGTTCTGATCCATGCTTAGCCCTGGGTGGTGATGCATCATCCCCCCATGAACCCCCTGGCCTATGATCTCAGAAATGTTCCTCAGGTCTTGGCCTTGAGGAACAGCTGGGCTGAGCTCCTCTCAAGCTTATCAGAATCACTGTCTGCTCCCAGGAATTAGTGCTGTCTGATGAGCTCCTGTTTTTTACAAACAGCCTTGGAAACATATTCTCCTTGCCTGAACAACAGCCCAAGTGGAGCAGCATTTTTGTAATTGAGCTTTCAAAGAAAGCCACTGACCTGAATTGCAGCCAGGATGGAATATTATATGACTTAAAGCCAATTCTCTTGTGACCCTGCAAGCAGCAGTCCAGAGGGAGCCTTTGAGCTCTCCTGGAGCTCAGTGGCTGCCCCTGCACTCCCCTGTAGTGGGGCCTCTCAGAGCCACAAACTCTCACGTTTGCTGTTCTTGGACAGCACCAGACAACAACAAATCCTGGGCTGATACCCCCAATTCCTCGAGGTTCAACCTCTCACCTGTTCAGAAGATGCAAAGGGATCCAACCTGAGTGCTTCTCCTTTTTGAGGGGAATTTTTCCCAGGGATACACCTTGCACAGACTCCTTTAGTTGTGTGTGTGTCTAAGGGTGAATGTGCCATAGCAAATGTACTGGGAATGTTGCTCTCCTACACTCTTCAATACTTTAGATTTCCAAGTAGGCTGTGGGCCTGTGAGTTGCTGTTGTGCTTATAGTAAATTCTATATGAATGCTTTGTTAAATTGTTGAACTGGAGCTATTGATTAGGTGCTGTTAAATTTAAATATTGTTAAACCTTTAGGCCTAAACCAGTGGTGAATTTTGGGGCTAAGTTTGGCAAGGGGATCCACTGTGAACCTTGACTCAATATGAGGGTTCCCTTTATTCCTTTTTATCCTTATCCTTTCCTATCCTCATGCTGTCCCCAACCCCTCCTCCCAGGCTCTGCATGGATAATTTTGGAATTGATTTTGGTTTTAGATTAATTGACTTTAGATTTTAGTTTGCTTTTTCTGTCTGTGTTTTAGTCACTTAGGGACTATTAGAGTAAACCTTGGCAGTGAACTTTTGCTTCTCTTCCATACTAAACCTGCTTTTGCTGGTGCCTTTGCTGGTGATTCTTTAAGTCACCAAAACACTCACTCATGACAACATGGTCCTGTTTTTGAGGGGATAGGATAGGAAATCATGGCTTTCAGCTGAGTTAGAAACTTCATCCACTCTTACAGGTTTTACCAGTAAACCAGCATTGAGTAAAATCTCTCCCAAGTTAGAAGAAAAAAATCTGTGTGGACTCTCAAGCTGTAGATGGAGAACTTGCCTTAAGAGAGCTGAACTCTTGGCACCTTTCAGCACCAGGAAAGCTTACCTGGGTGAGAAGAAAAACTAATTTTATCAAAAATATGGGAAAACAATAATTTTTACATCTTGCTACATTTTCACTGGGATTTTTTAAGCCTCCCCTATCATCACTGCAAACTGTGGTCTGATGTCAACTGTGAGCTTGCAGAAGGCTATTTATTCTGGCATTTCCCCAAAAAAGAATGTTTTTCAGTCTGCAGCTTTTCTTTAGGTCTTAACCAGTTCTACTCAGTCCAAGTCAAGGAGCAGAGCTTCTGTGGTCAGCTCTGCTGAGGTGGGCAAGGGGGAATAATGAGAACCTGTGGTCACACAGCACCAATAAACTGCACTTTGTTTCAGTGGAGGCTGAGCACTATGGAGGAGTCCAAGTTTCCTTTCCTGCTATAAATATTAGATGTTGAGGTATGCTGAACTACCTGCCAAAGTGGAATTAACTACCAGGTAATAAATAAGTTTCACCCATGTCAGCTGAGTCTTCCACTTTTTATTTTGTTTGTTTTTTGTTCTGTGAAAAGAGATTTAAACATGAATCAAGAAACCTGCCTTGGTAAATACCAAAAAATGCAGTTTCTCTTTTCACACACAGAGCTGTGGAGCTGAATTTCTCCTGCCTTCCCAACCATCATTAAGTATTCTGTTTAAATAGGGCAGCTTCATGCCATCTATAATGAAGTTATAGTGTATTGCTCTGTTATGAATGATGAAGCTGTTGTGTCCTACGGGGAGAAAAATCGCTGTAATCCAACTTTCCTTTTGAAAAGGCCTAATGTATCCACATGAGATCTTCTGGCAGAGACAACTGAGAGAATATAAATAGAAGCTTAAAAGAGAAAGGAAGGGAAGGGGAAAATAACTCCAAGAGGGCTGAGTAGCTGAAATTCACAAGTTTAATAAGAAGATGGATGACTGAAGAGTCTGTTCTGTGACACAATTAGGACTTTATGTAGGCCTTTTTCAATTATTTGTAGCTGACAAAATATCACACAAAGGCTGTTTCACACTGCAGGCCAGGTGCCCAGAAATGGGGGGTTTTTTTGGAGGAGAGGAGCAACTGGGAGAGTCGCCCAGGACCATGGGCCATTAGGGCTGCCACCAGCTGCACTGGGCAATGGTGTGTGTGTCACCTGGTGTGCATGTGGCAGGAGGGAAGGGTGTCCTGCCATGCCTGAGGCTCTGCACACTCAATCCATCACCTGTCCATGCCCAGGGAGCAGAGAGCTGCAGCCACAGCAGGCTGTGAGGGGCAGGAGCTGACGGTGGAGGTGCACATGGTCCAGCCTGGGCTCACCTTTCTGGTCTCCCCACAGACAGATATAGCAAGAGGACTTGTGGGTTCCTGCAAACCTCAGAACTGAAGGTGTTTCAAGAGATCTTGCCTGTTCTGTCCCCAGCTTGCCCCTCTGGCCACCCAATAATAGTGTTGTTGCTGGTTTTGTGGCTCTTGGTTTTCAGCACAAAGCCACAGCAGCACCAAGGAACATTTCTTGAAATAACCCACGAGTGTTTGCACACAGTGTTCACATCTTCAGAGGCATCAGTGCTGCAGCTGCAGGAGGTGACACAGCAGAGGACTGGTGGTGAGCTGGTGAGCCACAGCAGCTTTAGTATCTCACAAGAGACCTGCAGAACATCCTACCAAACTAAAATGTCTTAAACTTGTTTTGATTTACTCCATTCTACCATGAGCTAATCTAATTAAAGGCATTTGGGATGATAGTTAGTAAATTTGGTTTATTTCAGTTTAGTTAATTTGGGGTGAACTTTCCTGGGTCTTCCCATGAGGAGCAGTCAAATCCTGGGATCTGCAGGGATGTCAATTCTGCTTTGGTGAAACTTGCCACTGACTGGCAATGCCATCCCTCATGTCAGCACTGGCAATGGGCTGGCTGCATGTCGAGCCTGACAGGGTTGCTGATATGATTAATTGTTACTCACTTTTTCTTCACAGGGTCAATTTTTCAGTCAGTTTTACCCAGGTGATCTGCCTACCCTGGTGGTATCTCCATTTTCACTCAGACTGGCCAGGCCCAGGAAAATTCTCCAAAGGGTCCTCTGTTGGGATTGCTCCCAAGGGAGAAAGGGCACAAATGTAGTTTTCAGGAAGCTGAACAATTAGTTGGTTACGGAAAACACAAACTTTGAGTGCCAAGAGGTCAGAGCAACATCAGAGCATTGGAGCATTGTGCTCTGGGCTGCCTGAGCACCATGGCAGACCAGTTATCACAGAATCATTCATATGATCCAATATTTACTGGCCTCAGAAGAAGCTTATTTTTAAATACCTACTATTGTTTCACAGACCTAAGTGGCAGGAGGATTGTGGTTTTTTTCCTTTGGAAAGGGAACAGTTAGAGGGAACAACAATAGCTGAAACATAAAAATAAAACACACATTTTTAAAATCATTCAAAATATCAAACAGTAGCTTTCCCCCTCCCACAATATCTGTGGTCTTAAATGCATCATTGCAAGGGGAATTATTCATGTAGTCTCATCAATAAATCCTACTAAAGTCCTTTATATTGCAGTCCTCATTCATCTAGCACCTCCTCCGTAAATGGTAATTAGGGTAAGAGCTGAGATACCACAGAGTTTGCTCCTGGCAGTCATTGAACATCCTGAGTATATCAAGGCTGTAAAGGAGGCATTTCTCAGCAGCAGTTCATTCACTCAGCCCTGATTCAATTATTACCTTGTCTCCTGTTTCACAGCAAACACTTTGGTTCACACAAAGCTTCAGAGCCTGTGTCAATGAATTCCTTGAATGGAGTCTGCTGCATTTTGTCTCCTCTGCAGTATCTAGCCTAAATCCAGGAGAGGCAGCCAAGGGAGAGCCCTGTTTCCCTCTGGCAGCCTTACTGGGCTACTCCTGCTGAGAGGTTTGGTTCTACCATCGACTCTTCTCTCCACTGCCTGGAGCTGTGGGGGCTGGGATAGCCCAAATTATGGGATATAGATGACTCCCAAGTGTGGAGACCCCAAGCAGCAAAATCAAATCTGTCAGTCAAAAGCAAAACTGAATCTATCAGTCTGCTCCTGGCAAACCTGACTCACCTTTTCATGCTTCTCCACTGCCTGCCCAGGGATGCATATTAATGTACATCCAGCCCCTTACTCTTGCCAGCTTTGGAGGCTGGGAATTTCACTAAGAGGAACTCAACTCCGTAGAGATCATCTTCTCCTGACTGAAGAGTCCTGCCAGAGTTTTAGCAAAGACATTATGATACAAAGGAAGTGTTCCTGGCAGGGCTCCTGCCCTGAACACCAACCTAGCACAGACCATGCAGCTCTCAGGGTCTGCACCTGGCTTCCTGTGCCAGCAGGACAGCCACCTCCCTCTGAAGGTGCACCTTGAAGGTGGCATCCAGTCCAGCCCCTTCCTTCTCTCTTTCACACTGGGGCAACAGCTGAAACACCCATGACTTTGCACCAATACCTGACTCCAGCAGTGTGACCCTCAAAGGTCCTGAAGACAATGCTACCCTTCTACACTGACAGTCACAGAAGGTGGGGTGGTACTGCTGGAATTGAAGGGACAAAGGGAATTCCACCAGCTGCCCTCTCTGCCATGGACTTGAGGCAGGTTTCCTGACACAGAGTGCAGTACCACTGGCAGCTTACTGTGCTCTGCTTTCCCTTCAGACACCACGCTTCACTTGTGCCCACCCTGTTTTTCGTGCCCAGCACAATTATTTTGGAGGCTAACTCAAAGCAGGGAACTGACTCAGTTTAAAAAGATTCAAAAAAACCCCAACAACGCTGTGCAATGAAATAAAAAGTAAAAAATGTTTTTTTAAGCAGGATCAGATCCCGAGTGTCACTGAGAGTGACCCCACAAGCAGTCATGCTGACATATCTGATGGCAGGAAAAAGCTGTGGGGGCGTGGGAATACCTTAAGCTGGCTGAGCAGCCACCCAGTGCTTTGTCTTATGAAATCCCAGCCTGAGGAGAGGCTGTGCTCTGCTGTTTTCCTGCTTTCCCCTCTCTTCCTTTCCCCCCAAACCCTTGGGCCCCCATCACTGCCATGGCTACATCCAGCCTGGGATGTACATTTTAATCTGCAGTGTGTATATAAAAGAGCTGGAAGCAGTGGCTGTCTGAGACCCACCTGACCTCTGGATGTACAGCAAACTTCCTGTTCCAGGGCTGCCGGCTCTTTAATCTCCCAGGCTTTAAAAAATAAAAGTGAGCCTATGTGAAAAAATGCTTTGTAATGGGGACTCCTGGAACAACTTCTCTCTCTTGCCCTCTGACTGAGCCATAGAAAACACTAAATATCTCTCCCAAGAGTCCTTTTTTACAATAGAAAAATGTCAGGCAAAACTGAAGTTTCATTTCCCAGCTTTGGACTCTGCAGCAGACAGGCACAAAAGCTAAAGAAAAAATAAAACAGCAAAGGAAAAAAAGCTCCACTCCTATTAATTCAGAGTCTGGAGAGATTTTTTGGTGGAGAATAAGCTTCTTTTGGTGGGGAGCAAGACACACTTGGGAACTAGGTCTCTCTTTTTGCAGGAGGAAGTGGTCTTGGGCTATACTTGACAGCAAATTAGCATTGACATTTGACTTGTTTTGATCTGACTTATTTACAATGGTATTATCTGTGTATTTTTTACATGCTGTGAAGATTCCCATTGCCAGATGCCTCGGGATGGCTGTAGGATGCAGAGCATTCCACAGTCATTACTCAGGGGTCATAAACTTCACATTACTTGTGGGGAGGAGGGGAGCAGGGGGAAATGGGCTAACAATTAAAAAAGAAAAAGCAATCCTAGACTTAGATTCTGGTGGGCTTGTGTATGTAACTGGAGAGAAATTAGAAATGTGCTTAGCAGGCTGGCACTGTCACACCATGGGGCTGATGGCTGGAATGGATCCTTGTGAATTTGCTCTACACAGAGAAGTGCAGTCAGGGATAATTTTCCCAGTGCTCTGGTCTGGGGGAGGCTGTAATGGAGCAACTGCACCATAACACTGCCAGGTCAATGATCCCCAGCAGGGGATTGCTGCTTGGGATCTCCAGAGCTGGCAGGACATGTCCCAGGGCTGGCACTGTGGCTGTGTTACAGGGGGAGCCTCACTGCCAGTGCTGGACTTGCAAGAGAGAGAGTGACTCCAAAGGGAGACTTTGGGGTTTGAGTTTTTTCTGTGTTTGGGAAACTTTCAAGAGAAGTTCCAAAGCCAAATCATAGACTTACATTTGTGGTTTTTTAAGCAGGTGCTTCATGCACAGACCTTCCTTACTTCCTAAAGGGGTGAAGATGCCCAGGAGATGCCCAGACATGCAATCCAATGAAAGGACACCTCTGACTGCCACCAGGTTGTCAAATTTTTGCTGGATTTGTTCAGAGAGAAGTTCCTCTTGTGCAAGTCACAGCACACACACAACACAGCAAAGCTCCAGGCATGGCCTGGCAAGTGAATAGGGCAGATATGAACCTTGCTAAAGGATAACTTCACTGTGGTATCGAATCCCCAGCTGTTGATCTCCAAGCAGGAATCCGAGTCCTCATCTCATCTGAGACTCAGTCATTAAACTCTCACCACAGCACATTGAACTAAAACCCCGGGGAAGCTTTACCTTGGTCACCAGAGAGAACCTATGTAGAATATCAAGGTAGGGCAAGGGGGGGTGAAATTTCAGAGGGTTGAGGAGTAGGAGGGAAGATGGAGAATCTGGTATCTGCTGGTGTTGCAGGGGCTTTCTGGAGATTCAAGGACTGTGCAGGGTTTGTGCTGCATTGGATCCTCAGAGGTGCTGTGTGCAGAATTCTCTGCCACAATGGTCTGCTGGACCCCAGGTGTTCAGCACATTATGGGTGTGGTAAACACCCAATTTCCCTGGCATCATCCCCCACCTTCCACACCCACACCGAGGCTAGGCAGGTCTGAACTCCAGATGACAAAGCCAACACCTAACTTAAAATATAAAACATTTTCAAGATGGGGACTAACACTTTAGCTGAATTTGCAAAGATCAGGAAAGGAAATCATTTAGCCTTTGAAGCTAACACAACAGCATGGTCTTTCTGACCTTTTTAAACCACAACAAAAATTTTTTTGACAACAAAACTAACACTTCTATGTGGCTTCCATGAATATCTGTTTCTAGTGGCTTAGAAGAAGAAGTCTTGTGACAATTTTCAAACCTGTGACTGTCAGCTGTCTTGCTCTGATCATTCACATCTCACCTGAGAGCTCTCTTCTTGAGAGCACATCCTATTTTGTAAGAGAACTTTGTTGTAACTCTGCAAAATGAAAAACAAAAACCAAAATAAATGAGGCAACATGAATCCAGAAATTAAGAATAAAGCTCCAAACTTTATTCATTGACTTGAGTACAACAGTGATGCAGATTACAGTGGCACAGGAGTGCAATATGTGCTGTTTGCAGTATGACAGTGGAAACACTAATTGTACAGAACAGCAACCCAGCTCAACTTCTCATTATGCATACAAGCAGACTTACTGTACAGACAAGACATTGATTCACTTTTACAGAGACTCAGATAAAGTGACAGATGGATGGAAAACACAGGGACACCTCCCCAAAACGCTGGTTTGTAGCATGTGGAGGGAGGAGAAAAGAAAAACAAAATAATAAAAAAGTCCTATTGCCAAAACCTACCAATTTAAAGGAAGGTATACCTTTAAAAAATTAGTTTCAGTTTCCAAAGCTTAAAAAAAGCCCCCAGCTGTAAGGCCCCCTTACAGGAAGAGTTGTCCACAACGACCAAGGCTCAGTGCTTGGCCAGGGCTGCTCTGGGAGTGACACACTGAGCTCCTCGCTGTGGGCACACACAGCAGCCAGAGGCTTCCCTGGCCCCAGGGCTGCAGTGCCAGTGAGAGGCTCCACTGCTGCCAGTGGGTTTGCATCTGGGGGGAAGTGCATTCTGAAGGTGTTCAGCGACAAAAGCCCAGGCAAGTGTCCAGTGGGACCTGTCAAAGCATCCTAAGGGAGCTAGAGACTCAGCCTGGTAAGGCACCGCTGGGATTCCCATAGCTGCTGAAATGCTGCATTTCCTAATGCCCAGGGGAAAGCTCCTGTGGGCCTCAGCCCTGCAAGTCCTGGGAGCAACACTTGGACTAACTGTGGTGATCCTGAGAGAACAGGTCACTCTCTGCCTTTAGTCATCTCTTTTTTACCTCAAAAGAAGGACCACAGCGCACATGGAAGTATTACCTCTTCACAAAGACGAGCATTTTTGAGCAACTCATTAGCAGAAATCTATTTCCCTGTTAGAAGCCCTTTGGGCAACAAATAATTTATTTTGCATACAGGCAAACAACGTTAATGGCCAATTACATTCCCACTTCCTGCACTGATGCTTACATTAAAATTAGTAACACTTCTGCCAAATGTGGGCACCACACAGCTCCTGCCAGCAGCACTGTCTGAAAACTCAGTATCTTTGCATTCTGATGGATTTTTTTGTTGTTGTTGTTGTTTCTTATTTTCTTAAGCACAAAAAAGGTGTGTGGGAGAAATCACAAAGCAGAACTCACCAGCCAGAGCAATGCTGCAGCCCACAGTGACAGGAGTGTTTCTACACGAAGGGAAAAAGGTGCTTTGTGCTACTGTCACAGTGCTCAGGAGCTCTCTCCAGCTCTTCATTTTGCAGCAATGGGGTAAAAATGTACCACATATTGTCAAGCCCTTGCTAAGCATCTACCCTGAAGACTGTGCTGGACTCTAGTGGGTGTGTTGACAGGGCCACAAAGTTGGACAGGGCACAAACCAGACTGTGACCTGGGGAGAGCTGAATGGGGAAGGGGGCAGTGGAGACAAGCCCTAGGCATCCCTCTGGCATGGAAAGAGGAGTGGCATTTTGGACAGATTAGTTTAATTCTTGTTTCCTGCAAGTGTTTTATTGCATTGTCATTATCACTGACTGGTGTTCCTCACTGCAGTAGGTAACACTCAGGATGTGGACATCCTCCTTCACAAACACATTCCAGAGGAAAGCAATGAATCATGGAGTGAGAGAAAGGGTGGATTTTATTTTTCTGCCCTACGAGACTATGGTCCAAATATGCCAACATCTCCTCCTAAGTCAGGAGGAGCCAAGATAAATCATTCCCAGAAGAGTTTAGAGTATGCTCATATTTTTACCGTTCTGGGGCCTGTTGCTTGTTCTAACAGCTTCATACCATTAATTTCAGTGTGGGTGCTCACATGCTATGAACTCCAAACTTGACTTCCCCACAGCTTGAAACAGGTACTACAGGCTCAGGCCAGTGTTTTCCTCTAATCCTGCCAAGCATCACCCTGGCAAGCCCTGGAGAAATCAAGCCTGTGCCAGCCCTCCTCCTTCCCAGACCTTAACCCTTCTCTGTCCATCGATATTGCCCTGCCAGGAGACACAGGGATTGTGGAAAGGGATTCACTTCAAAACGTGTCTAACTTCAGTGTAGCAAAGTTTTACAAAAGAGGCTGCTGATGATCTCCCTTGAACAGCAGGACACCTGAACTACATGGCTGAGAAAGGATCTCCCAACTGCAACAGGAAAAGGGCAGCAAGCACTTCAGTGCCTGGCCCACAGATGTAGGACTATAGGACTTAGTAAGGAGAGATGACACCTGTCTTGACAGAAGTAAAATCACTACTGGAGCCACAGAAATGTCTTATCCCAAATAAAGCTATTGAGTTCTCCCAACCTAACCTTTCACAGCACACTGCAGTACATCCACAACACACCACAATCCACATCTACTGAGCTCCAAATGGGGAGGGTGTGTGCCACACGTGCACCTGTGCTCAAGGATCTGCATCCCTACATAACCCTGTGTGTACTTAATGCCATGTGTACACCTGGGGTTATTCTGCAATGCTTTGCCTGGGCCTTGCTCTTACATCATTCCTAAAGCAGAAAAGGAGAAAAAACATGACAAAAGCAATCAGTTTTTAGTTCTCTTGGCAATGAGACTCTGTTGACAGCATTGATGGGATGGGACTTTATCAGAAGCTCAAACGCTTTGCAGGAGATAGAAGAACACAAGCATGTACTTAAGGCATATTCATAGAACCAGAGAATGATTTGGGTTGGAAGGAACCTTTAAAGATCATCTAGTCCAACTCCTGACATGTCCTAAGGGAATATCAAAGAGGGGAATTACTAAGAACTGCTACTCAATGGATACCAGGAGAATGATAAATTGCTTTCAAAGCAAATTCTCCCTGGGGCTACATTTTGTTTTTGTTAGGTGGGAAGACCAGATAAAGGAACAGAAAATATTGAGTGACAATCACTAAGAGCCCACTGCAGAAATCCTCCCTCCCCCATGGCTGGCTGCAGCGTGGGTTTTGTGGACAGATGATCTCTTGGGTGTGTCTACATGTAGGTGGTGGAGAATTTACTGCAGGCATGAAACTGAAGCTCAGAAAACCCTTCATGTTCTCAGTCAGGATTAAAGCAGTAGCAAGTCTAATGTAGAGGGCTGTGAACTGACTGACTGCTCCACACCAGTGAGATGGGAGCCAGCAGTGCCCCAAAAGTCCAGTCAGAGATGAGTTGTTTCTGCAACACCTAAGCTGGCTTCTCCTCATTCCTTCCCAAGCTTAAGCCGCAGTTTTAAATTCTCAGTTGATGAGGCAGATACAAATTACCATGTCATTCTTCACAGGTTAACAGACTGAGTTCTTTTTTTCTTTTTTTTCTTTTTTTTTTTTTTCTTTTTTTTGCATAGGAGGGAGAGGTAAGAAAACAACCTGGCTCAGTAATTTCTGAAATGACTGGGTAGTGTGTTCCTATGTACTGTGAGAAGTTCAGTAGTAACCTAGAGACGGGGACAGAAAAATGCAGACTGGCAGCTCACATCCTTGAGGGAGCAACTCTTCAGGTCTAAAAGTGGTCAAGGCGACTTGAACTAAAAGACCTGTAAAGCCTCAATAGTTTGAGTGGCTGTAGGATGTGGGATGACAAAATGTGGAGAATTTTAATTATTTAAATGCATTAAAACTCAAATGTTTGTCTCAAAGTTAAGCTACACCTTGCAGGCGACCAAATACTGAATTTCTGAGACCCCAGCACTGACAAAGTCTGTGAGTGTAAAACACTGCTGTTCTTTCACTGTATGGATTTGGTTTCAGCAGTCACCCAAAAATGCATTTCAACCTGCCCGAGCCCCTGACACTCCCATTTACTTCTCAGAGCTCCTCTAAAAACCTTTCAGATGCATATTCTGAAAAAGGAGGTGAAACATGCTTACCCTGATCCCTGCTGCAACCTCGGTGCCACTCAGAGAGCTCACTCACAGGTGTGTGTGTCACAGTGTCCCCTGGGACTCCTGTCCAGTGGGGATGATGCCAGATCCTTGGTGGCATGTTCTCCAGCTTGTCCCACAGACCCACATTCCCTCAGCTCAAGGGACATGGAGCAGGTGCTGAGCCCTGGTCTCTGTCTCTCCCCTAGTGAATCTTCATCTCAGATTTCATCAAAGGAACCACAGTGATCTGTCACAACTGAACTTCCTAAACCAGCAAAGAAGAGGCAAGGTTTGGGCTGCACAGTTCGTGGTGAAATGTCATTTGGTGATACAGAGAACTCAACACAGTGATACTGAATCTCAGAACTACACAGACTCTTTCCTCTTCCCGACTTCCAGATTTCAACACCAATGTCTCGTGTAACAGAAAATACAAAGGTTCTGATGTCTCCAGTGCCTGAAGTTTCTGCATTAAAAAGGAAACCTTGATATTCTTTGACAGACACAGAACCTAAATGACCCTCTCCTCTCAGGAGACAGGCTCATTAGTGCAGTTATGCATTGGCAGTTAAGCACCAAGGAAGAGAAAAAGCTGACCTGGCAGCCACAATGCATCCATTCAATTACTTTGGTGCTCACGTCCTCCTCTGTATAGGACTTGCCCAGAAGCAGTTAAGGTATATACAGGCAGTTTTTCAAGCTGCAGCATATTGGAAGAAGACTGAAAGCAATAAGAAGTTCAATGCAGCTCAGAAACTCTCTTGCATGATTATTCTGTCTTCAAAAACCAAGTCAGGCACAAAGGGAAATAAAAATAACCAAGGCTGGAGCTTTGATGCTTCAAGAGAGGAAAAAAAAAAAAGAAAAAGAAAAAAGAAAAAAAAAAAAAAAGAAGTCTGTGCCCTCTTTTCCAAGCACAAGTGAAAACCTACATTAACTAAAATGAGTGCTTGGCCCCATGCACTGTGCCATATTGACAACAGCTACTGCAGTTTAATCAAAAAGCCTCTATTGGCAGAGCTTGGCACCTCGATGGTACCTTTTAATTCATAAACATTCCTCCCTAAGAGGGATGAATTTGCATGTTAACTTGCAGAGAACCATCCTCCCTGCCATTGTAAAATCGTGCAAACTCCACTGCAGCCTGATGAGCTGTACTAGTAATTACTAGCAGGGAGTTCGTTCTGAAATCTCTGGGTGCAAACCAGGGCACACTTAAAATAGCATTTTCTCACTCTGTCACTCCCACCCCCATCCACCCACCTCCTGGAGTAAATTACAAGAAAACTGACTCTTCTCCATCATTCCCATTACTTAAAGTGATCTTAAATCATTCAAAGGACTGGTTAAGCTCCAGCCTTATCAATTCAAGCAGAAAGTGTGGAAGAGAAGAGACTGACAACACACACACAGCAATTCACTTCTTATATCCTAGCAAATATTTACAAGGAATCCATTTTCCAGAAATCCGAGTGGTGTGTCCTGCAAGTGAGCAGAGTGCTCACCATCAGGGGTTGTGTTACATGAAGAAGACACCGTGTCAAAGGAGTGCCAAGTGAGAAACAGTTGGGTGAAAGACTTAATGTGACCATGTGGATAAGTTACAAGGGGCTTCTCCTTCACTACAGACCTACCCATGTCCCTCTCCATATATACACACACTATATACACACATACACACACAGAGATAGATGGAGAGATTTAAATACATGTGCGCACACGGGCAAACACGCATACATATATATATATATATTTATATATGTATATATTCTCTTCCAGTTCTTGGAGTGGTTACAACTACTTTAGTCTACAAGGCATCCTAAGGGCACTTCCTGGCTCTAGCAATGAAGTCCATCATATTGTGGAGAGAAGTAAAGGGAATATCATTGAGGGAGAAGAACAGAACAGTTTTCTATCTTGTATAATATCAGGTAACAGGTTGACACCTCTGAAAACTATCACTGCTGTTTCTGAGCCCAGGTATTTTCTCCCTGCATTCCAGGAGGGCAAATATTCATCTTGTTCAACTGCAGAGGTGCCACTATGTTGATTTTCCCTTTTTGGTGGATAAGTAGTTGCTTCCAAACAGTTTGGACTGTGTGATACAATATTCTATGCATCATTTGTGGTTGGTTTGTTTAAAGTGAGATTAAAAGAGTTTTGCTTTTTTCTTCATGTCGTTGCGTCTCCAGAGAGGTAACTTGTCAAACTCCTGTATCGTCATGCCAAATATTTCTTGAAAAACTTCAGGTGCTAAGTGACGCTTTAAAAAAATAAAAAAAAAGGAAGGGAAAAAAAAAAGGAGAAAAGGCAACGGTCAGTCAAAGCCAAAGAGACACAACAGGAGGCTGGAATGCCTTAGGGATTTCATGTTGCTGTGTAAGAGCCATTGCTGGAAAAAATACTGCTTTGGCAATACACAAATGCAAGTCCTCATGGACTTGGCTGCCCAAGGAACCAATCAGGGAATTATTTCACTTGGTGACTAAGGAAGAGACAGAGAAATGATTGGTCTGAAGCCATCCAAGAGGCAGTGACGGACCACAGAACAGGACCAGCTCCTGCACAACCCTGTCCCAGGCTTCAGCAAGTCACCTCTGCTTATGGCAATCTGACAAACACTGGGTTTTTAGGAGTGCTCTGCAGAGGGGCTGCAGCTTGACATGCTCAGAGTTCTAAGAAGGAAGGTGTCTGGCCAGGCTTACTGTTCAGCACACTTCTCTACTGCAAAGGAAGCACTTTTTGGTGCTGTCCTGTGCACAAGTTCCTTCTTGTTCAGCCACTTTACAGTGCACTGGATGGGGAAAATGTCTCCCTGTGGCACTAATCTAACACAGCACCACATTCTAATGAGTGACCACATATCCAGTAATAAAAATGGGCTTAAACCCAAATTGTTACCCATATTATCCACATTTTTTGTGGCTCCTTCCAGTCATCTCCACAGAAGATTAACTGACAACAAACATTCCACTGGGCTGCTTAAGTCTTCCTAATCCACAAAGCTGTAAACTATATTTGTTTGTTGGCAGAGATTTAGATCTTTGTATTTTTGGATATCAGCCAGTCTTCTAAGTAAGTCGCAGGACTCATGATGAGTTAAAGAAAGCTAGACTTTTGATCCTCAAGGATGGCTGACACTGACTCTCAGCTAAGAGATGGTCCAAGATCAAACAAAAAATTGCTCCATTACAATATGGACCTTATGAAATTTGTGCAATTTGGGGCTTTTAGCACATTTACAAGTATGTAATGAAAGGCCTGAAAACATAAGGGGATTGTGAGAAGCTCAGTCTGTGAGCAGGGAGACAGTTTTTTTTTTCTTTGTTTGAGGAGATGCAGCTGCTTCCTCCCAATGTCCGATTCCTCTTTCCCTGATTAGTGCTGAGAAATCTTCCCACATTTCTCAGGACCCACATTTCAGTGTTTCAGCTTTCACAAACAACAAACAACTTTAGCAGGAAAGAGCATTTAGGAACTTGCTTCTCTTACCTCCAGCCTGGTTCTGTCTACATCTTTTAGTATTTTATTTCGCCCTCTGTTGGTCACCATGAGTATTTCATATGGAAAAATCTGTTAACAACGTATAAAAAGGGGGAAAAAGAGATATTTATATTTATAGTCTAAAGCAGACAGAACAAAATGTGTCTCATTTTCATAAACACAATTTTTTTTTTCTTTTTCAAAGCAAATATCAGTTGGTAGGGTTTTTTTGGTGGGTTTTTTGGGGGTTTTTTTTGGGTTTGGTGTTTTTTTTTTTCGTTATCCTTTTTTTCCTGAAGTTGTGTAGAAAACAAGCTGATCTGGACAGAGCCAGAAGTTGTCTGGCAGTGAACTACCTCATATTGTAAAGCCACAATTTTTATGGTGCATCAAACACATCAGCTGGCTTTGGTCAGGCAGAGTCCTTTCTAGGCAATATATTCTCTTATCTATCAATGTATAAATTCATTAAGGTAATTGTATTTGTCACTCATTGGTCTAACTAATGGTTGCCAGAGTGTGGACAGCCCTAAGGACAGACAATTAAGTGGGCTTTAAAAACATGAAAGTACATTAAAAAAAGCAGCATCTCTGAATAAGCAAGATACTTATTAGTGGGGGCCACTGCATTCAGTAGAATTTATCACATGGTTTTCTTTGGCTTTTTGGACAGTTAAAGAGTTCAAACAACTGATAGAAACAGTGCTGCTTGGACAGGATTTCAGAAAATACTAAAATCATTTTCTGCAATCATCCCCGGCAAATAAAACTCCGTTCTAATTTTTTAATTTTTCCCCTTGGATAGACACTTCCATGCCTGGAATGACTTAGGAGAGCTCATGTTCTTTCTGCCAGAGTGTCTCTAGAGCCCTTCCCACTGCACGTCTCTGTGGAGAAGGAGAGCAGCATTCCCAGAGCCCTCAGCCAGCCTCTACTCAAGTCAGTGAAGTTTTTCTGGAAACTTCAGTGGCAATGGCTCAGCCTTTACTGTCATTTATGGGTCTTGTCTTAGCTGCCCACTGGGAACACGAGTGAGACCATCAAAACTCTCCTGGAGAGAGCTGAGCTATTATCAAATGCTATTAAATGCATTATTTCAACACCAGAAGAAGTTTGACTTAATCAACTTTTGTGCAGAACTCAGCAATTAAGTTAATTTCATTAACAATTATCCCAATGTACTTTTCAAAAACATAATAAATAACATTCAGGCATCAATGAACACACCACTGATTTTATTGTAAGTAATAATAATTTAAATAACGTGTGCTTACATACCAATTTTAAGATATGATTGTTATGAGATTCTGACATTGTCACAATTGTACAATTAAGTCTATACTTGGAATTACATTTTTTATGTTTGATAATGGAAATGGCTACCATAAACAGCATTATAGGAAACTAAAGTGTAACTTTTCATATTTAAACAGGCAGAGTTTAAGTCAAGATCTATGGTCATATGTACATTTTATATTTAAATATTCACAACAAGGCATGTCTCAATCTGGACTGGCAAGATGCACAAATTCTGTCCTTTCTGGAGAACCATTTGGTAATATCTGGTCATTCTTAGAATTATTAATTTTTACTTTTCACACGTTTCATGCTGACTCTAAATTGGCTTACTTTATTTTAGCAGGTGTAAGGTAGGGTTGGACAATTGACATGAATAAAAACAGTGCCAGTTCACACACCCTGAGGGTCTGGCATCACCTTTTTAAATAGCAACAGAAAGTAATCTATTATCTCAGAAAATTTCCCATAAATTTTATAATTAAAATAACCATCAATAAATAATCATTAAATTTTGTCATTAGTAATACTGACAGAATTTGTCACCCAAAATAGCATCCCAAATCACGGGGTACATCAACAGCAGTGGTGACTGTAAGAATTTCTATTGCACTGAAAGAGAAATTATTTGGAATAAAAAGTAGTATCTCAGGAGTCCTCATGGTCTTATTTATATAATATATAAAACCACTTGTAACTGCACAGTGCACTGGGGTCTCAGCTTATAAAGCCAGGGTTATTGCCTTGTACAGTTTGCCTGGAGGTGACTCGGAAGCACAGGAAGTAATCTGGTTTGCAAAGTGAGCTCCTCACTTAACTGCAGAAATTCTGATCCTTGTAACTTTGGCAAAATCATGATTTCATGGAAGGTTCACCAGCAGTAAAGTTGTAAGATTTAAAACACAGCCCTGGTTGAATTCCCTCTATATAGAATATTCATTTTTGACTCAGGCATCTCTAGACATAGCTGTAAAAGCATTTTAATTTGTATCTTAAATTATAATTAGCAGATATTGTCTCTTTTTCCAATACACCTCTTGAAGAGTTTCTTGTACAGGGAATTCAACACTGTGGACAGGTCTCAGGTTAACAGTGCTGAGAGCTAAGGAACAGATCCAGACTGACATGTAGGTATCTTACTTCCAGTCAAAGATTTTCCATAATCTTTGGAATTAAGACAGCCTCAACACAGTGTGTGGTGAGACACAATATTCTGCAGCACTTTTCAAACTGGACAGCTCTGAGACCTTCCCATTGAGTTTAGCCTGGTGCTTTGGCTGGTGAAAGCCTGACAGAGAACCAGCTATGGAGCACCTTCCATATCCATCCCTTTGTCCCTAGAAAAGCTTCCTTAACCCAGGAATCACACCTGGGCTGCTCTCAGCCTGCCTGAGCACTAACACCTGCAGAACAAAGTGCAGAACAAAGGGAGAGGTTTGGCACATAAGGAGCAGGGACTGAGGTGACGTAAAGGAAAACAAGGGAACTTAGACATTTCCCATATTTTATCTGCATTTCACAGTAAAACCTTCAACATCTTGAAGGAAAGCGAATAACATCTGCACTTGCCTTTGGCTCCAACATGTTAGGCATAGATACTCCTCTGTCCATTCTCATTCCAGGGACATGACCATCCGGGAGGGACTGCATCGGATACAGGCACACATCAGACACAAAGGTTACACACACAGAGGGTAAAGGCACTCAAGTAGTGGTGAAGACAAAGGTCAATTTGCCCTGAGACCTCCTTCAAGTCTTAATTCCTGGCCTTGTTATTTCAGTCATTGCCATGGCTGCTGTTCTCTTCTCCTCTGAGGCAGGCAGAGGGATCCTTCAGTCCTCTCAGCCACCACAGCTCCTGTCCCTGCTCAGGCTGGTGACAGCCCCCCAGAGCTGTCCAGCACCACTTTCCAGGGCACCTGGGCACACCCCAAGAGAGTGGTGGGCCCTCTCCCACCCCAGTGACTAGGTAAAGCTCTTCTCTAGTTCTTCCCTACCATTATTTCACATCACACCCAACAGCACAGAAAGCACTCTTACACTTCTGGCCTTTCCTTCTTGTAATTTACTATATCAGCTGAGGGATTTTTTTTTTGTTTGTCTCTACAATGGGAAATTTTTACTATGAATACAAACAGGGACAGGGTAAAAAGGTGCTGTTTTGACACAGGTACTAAATCTAGGGAAATAACATTTGGAGCACAATACATGGACAGCTCTGCTCACCTCCCATAATCTTATTCTCTTTCCAATCATCATGATTTTGATATGCCATTAACAAAATTATCCAAGTAATTAAACAATTTCTTAAATTGCCATTTCATATTGTATTGTGCTGAGGAGCCAGGCACACTCAAACCATTCTGAAAAAAAACCCTGCAGGCAGCAACTGAAGTAAAAAGGTTTCTATTTGCAAGCACACTTCTTTCTGGCTCATCTGTGATGGCAGCACTGTAGGAAATTACTGATCAGCCATCTTGTCTGGAGAGCAAATTCCTGGGTAAAAATGAGGAGTTCAAAGCTCCTGGAATGAGAGAAAATTTCCTCTGGAAGAGACTTTCTATGTGTCTCTGGGGTCAGTACTAGAGAGGCTGGAAATAAATCCACCCTCATGTGTCCAGAGCAGACTATTACAGATAACTCATACAGGAACAGACAGTGGATTTTACAGAGCAAGTCACAGAATGGGTGCCAGCTGTCTCAACTCAGCTCTGAGGAGGTAACAAGGAGGAATCTGAGGCTGTGACTGTTTTTTGTTGATAAGGATCTACATTGGTGATTATCCTTAAACATGCAGGAAAATCAAAGCTATTGTCTTAAGAAACCCTTCCCTGTAGCAGAAATTCAAAGTTGAACAAGTAGCTGCTTTAGGTTGTGCTGTCAGTTGATTGATGAAAACCCGTACTCTACCTGGAAATCTGGAAAGCAAAAGAGAAATGTCATCAGCTTTAGAGTGTGGAAAGACAGGAATCAGTCACAATCTACCAGAGAATCCTTCTCTGTTTTCTGGTCCACCTGATTTTTCCAAAATCCCATCTGATTGACTAAGGCCAGCAGCATTTCTAAGTTTGGACTTAGTTTGTAGAGTCAAACACTCCAAGTATTGTAGTTCTTTTCATTAACTCTTCAAGTTTTGTAACTTTTATAAATAATATTGTCAATTTTTATTTGGCACTGATTGGTACCACATCCAGCTCAAAGTCCTAATGAAGATCATGAACAGCAATGGGGATTAGAGGGCATTTTCTCCCTTTCTTCACCCTGGCATGTTCTCTCAGACTGCACAATGGATGATGATTTTCAGAGAAAGAAACTACAAAACTCACAGAACTCAGTTCATATTCCTGACAGTGCACACATTACTTGTTTTCCATTTGATTCAATGCTAAAGTATGAACACACGTAATAGATTTAGCAAAATAAACCCAACATTTTTAACAGGTATTTGAAGTGCTTTGAGTTAATTGAGTTTGCCAGAGAAAATTAAAAAGTACTGAGCAAATACAAAGTAATCACATCCACAGCCTTAATATAAAATATCAGAAATGATCAAACATCGTATTATTTTTGCATTTATTACTCATAGACTGTAAAAGGCTCCTGATCCTTACCTCTAACAGCACCACTCACATCCCCATAACTGTTGTACTGACCAAAATCTGTAGAGACCGGCTGTAACAGGGAAAGAGGGACAGAACATAAATTCACAGTTCATGGCTTTACAAGCAGGTTGGTACATGGGGAGAAATAAATTGCTTTGATTTTTTTATTTCCTCCTCAATTTTACAACAATTCTTGCATTGCTTTCTTGCCTTTTTAACAAAGTAGTTTGTGGGAGGGGAAAATAGGTTTGGTCTGACTTCGGATGGTTTTATAAGAAACATTTATGCAATACAATTGATATGGAAATAAATACCATGGATAACTAAAGACACCTTTCACTTCTCAAAATCACCATCTTCTTACCCTGTGAAGTCCATTTTTTCCATACCCAGGGAGAGAAGAGGTTTTGGAGGCTGAAGCATGTGCTGTTGAATGAAGAAGGGAAAATATTTCATTGGAAAAATCCCACAGAAACTAAAAAACTAGAACACTTGAGGAATCATCTAGTACAAAATAGACAGTTAAAAGAGCCAAGCATACACACAACCAACTGAGACACACTAACTTTAAGAAACTCAGACCCAAACTCAACATAAACTTCCACATATTCTGTAAGTTACAAATAGCTTTATCATGCCATGATGGCAGCCCATTAATAAGGGACACTGATTTTTTCAGGCTCAAAATCAAAGTGGTCTCCACTGGACTGAAAATAATGCTCATGGATCATCCTTGGCATCAGCTTTGGCATCACCCCTGATTCCAAAAGGCAACTGATGACTGCACTGATTAGCCCTGCAAAGAGGGATGGACACATCTCAAATGAAGGAGTTCTCCAATCTGTGCTACGGTTAATAAAAAAATCATAAGCCCTGAGTTGAGCAGGTGGACTCTGGCCCCATAAAAATTAAAGACAGTGAGTGAGAGCCACAGGAATCCTCTCCACGGCCATCAAGGCAACACACTTATAAAACAGGGAACACAAGGAAATCTTAGTTTGCTTGGCAGCTGCTCCAATGGATAACTCCAGAGAGACTCATCTTGTCTCTTGGCTCAAAGTACAGCTTCTGTACAATGGCTGGTGAATGAATAGAGTAAAATAAAACCCCCAAACCCTTCTCTGGAGATGTGAGAAGGCCACAGCTGTACACCAAAATGTGCAACAAGGCAAAGAATCTAAGTCACCAATCTAAGTTAGCTTTTGTGCTTTTGCTTTGGAACAAAATGCATCCAATTAAAATGTCAGTCCAGGTGAAAACACTGGCTGTGTTTGGAATATGCAGCCCCACTGGTCAATAATGCTGAATTTCTTTCCCTGGGAAAAGTGACTAAACAGGGATAGGAACCACCACTGTAAGCAAAATGTGTTGTTGTAATTTAATAACCCAGCCTATTAGCATGTGTGTGATGCCATAGTTGCTGAACACCCCACTCCACATCTATATTAAAGCAGCTTTTTCCTCAAAATAGCCTCAAAATCCTCAGCCTCATATTTCTCCCAATTAAAAAACAACCATCACAGTCCTCCCCTCACCAAAACCAGGTGACGAATCAGGCCACTCTTTCAGGGCTGATCACCACATACACACATATCAAGCAGCTTTCCCAACTGTCTCTCCTCTGGGACACTACTTGCTACGTGTATTTGTGGTGTTTACTACCCATTGTTCATGATCAGCTGTATTTGCTCCATTAATTACCTGGAGAATCGTAACGACTGGCAGAAAGGGCTGACCTACCACGACTCTCCTTCTCCATCTCCTCCTTCAATATTAACTGTCCCAGACCAGAGTTGAGCTACAAATGGCAATTAAAAAAAATTATCAATAAAATAAGGCTGACCAAGACAATGGGAGGAATTGCTTACAGAAGCAAAGGGGCACTTTTTGGATAGTGTTCAGGAAGAGCATGAGGACAAGCTTATAACCACCTTCATGAGCTGCTCCTCCTGCAGCTGCCGGCGTCTCTGCAGCTCCTCATCATCTTCCTCCCTTCCACTTGATCTGCGTCTCATGTCAGCTCCTGCTTCCACAAAACCACAGCACAGAGAGAGCTTTGTGCATCAGTTCAATTGCAGCTCGAAGATTTCAATGCTAGTTCAAAGTACTGGTCAGTTTGATTTGCTGAATAAACACAGCAGTATTTTCTTGCAAAGTCAAAAGACTTTTTCAAAACTCCTTAATACAACTCACTTGGGTATGTAAAACTCACTGCCCTATGGTTATCAGGTTTGTTATAAACTAAACAAGAACTTAAACTACACATGAGTTCCAAAACTAGCAATGGTCCTGGATACAAAACTCAGGATTCACTGTAATAGAGAAAGGAGCTCACGTTGCTGATTCTGCAAACATAGGGTTTAATAATACCAGCAACTGGATCACAGCTGAAAACCTAAAGTCTGATCTACATTTACACTTTTATCTAGACTCAGAGAAGCAAATCTGAATTACCATTTCAAATGGAAAATTAAACTACATGAGTCTCCTAAATGAACACTCGCATTTCAAATATACAAGGCATTGGTTTTCATTTAAAATGCAGTAAACTAATTTGATCCATTGGATAAAGCTAAAATTAATTAAGGCACAGGTGTTCTACACTTTAGTTCCTTAGTTTTTATTGAATAATTTTTGTTTTCTCCAATATTCTTAAGTCTGGATGCCAGGACAATTCCATGAATACATAGAATGTGCTATTGCTGCAAGCATTTAGACAGCACTTCTAATTTTATCCACACAGGGCTTTACCTGATATAGTTATTTACCAACCCTGTGCTAGACAAACTCAGTGTTTGAAGTATGTAGATATTTCAAGTATGTAGATGACAGAGCTTCAAGTATGTTGATGTTATTCCTGTGACTCAGGGACTCTACATGTTTGTCAGGTTGCAATCCCAATTAACAAAAAACTGCTGCTGCATGTGCAGCCCCTTCAGTTGGTCTCTCAGCTCTCCCACCCTGTGTCTCCTCTCCCAGAATCTCTGTGAAGATCCCATTGCTATGATAGCCATACATTCCTTCACAGAGACGTGAAACAAGCAACACCTCAGTGCTTCAGACATGACTTTAGGGATGAACTAGGCTAGATCACTCATTTTATGCTATAGGGGATCAATAAAAACACAACAAGGGAAAAAAAATACAAAGAAAAAAATTTAAATTGATGATGCATATGGATTAAAGAAAAGAAAATAAGATATGTGTAGTGCCACAACACAGAAGAAAAATACAGTCTGTAGAAACAGTAACTCTGAAAATCAGGAATTATTTAGTTTGTTAATTGTTCCAATTCAGTTGTTGCTCCTTGCCATGAAATTAGTCATGTGGTTGGAAACAATCATGTTTTCTATGGGGTTTTTGCTATTAGTTTAGGACTAAAAGACTAAATAGAATAACTGAAAGAAGTCAGAACTGTGTGACACACCGCACTTTTTAAGCTACTGCACTAGAGTTCAAAAATTTTGTTTATGGATTAATGTCTGTGTGACCAATCCCAAAGTCCTTTATCAAAGCCTCTTCTACTCAGTGCAATTCAACAGTTTCAGAGTCAGGCACTCAGTGGCCTCACCAGGAGAGCTGCACTTTGTGGTGAGCACCTGCAGTGGACACCACCTTTCCTACACATTTTTCCAGCAGCACTGTTCGTGTCCCTCGGTCACCAGTACCTTCCGAGCTGCAGAGATGAAGGGTTTGTGTTTGCATACCTATGGCAGCCAGGGAGGGAGGGCCTGGCCAGTGCTCAGTCTCAATCTTTGGTATCTCGTTGGGTGCTGGTGCATGAGCTGCTGGGAACTTGGAGGACTTGATGATATCCTCGGAGGACTTGCTCTGTGCTGCCAAGGCAGCTGCATCTAGATGGCAATCAGGGAACTTAGCTATGTAATAATCTGGAGCAGTACAAAGGTCAGCCTTATTTTTGGCAAAATTTCATACTTTACAAGAAGTTAGTTTTCAAAAGCAAACATTTTCATGTTTTGCTTTTCCAGTTGCAGTTTGAAGCAAAGCAATGCCTTTCTCTTGCCAGCAGATTGGAATCAAACCTTCCTCTCCTCCCGCAACCCCGCCCTAAGATAACCCCAAATCAGCTTTGGATTTTACTAGGGTTTCACAGTGCAAGAATGATTAGGCAAGAGTGAGAAAATGCAGCCTAATATTATTTGCCAGTATCTCCTAAGGACTGCTGATTATTTATGAAGATAAACTCAGATTTATGTACTAATAAGTTTTCCGTCTAGGGGAAGCAAGCTAATAGATCAGAGTAGCAGTACAAATTCTAACACTAAGGATGCTAATTATTTCTGTATCTGTGAAAAGCTGCAAAACAAAGAAGAAAAGAAATCTGAAACAAATATGTTTTAACTAGGGAATTTTTTTTCGTGCTGCATGCCTTTGCTTAGAGCATGCAGTAATAATAAAAGCAGATATGAACTTATTAATAAATACTAAAGACCATTAAGATCAACTTGGCAAGGCAAGGCACTTGCAAAGCAGTGAACCTCACCAACAAAACAGCTTGGTAGTGGGGCTTCCACTTCCCTTTTAAGCCAAAGCCTTGTAAAACCATGTGAGGATGTGCATTATGGCTTTCTCTTCTTGACATTAAAAAAGTAAAAAAATAATCTAATAGGATTCAATGTACATTAAACCCAACCTTAACTACCTCTGAGCTGGAAAATGTTAACTCAATCACCTTGGCTTATATGAGGCTATCGTATCAGAAGCAACGGTTCTGGAATTTTCTTTCCATGTCTCTTTTTTTTTTT
>VWYP01034962.1:106817-121166 GCA_013400435.1 Pycnonotus jocosus
TTTTTTTGAACAGAAAGACATCTTTTAACAAGTGATGCACTGTGCTGCTCATCCAACATATTCCAGGCAGTTAAGCAACATCAGTGTTAGGTATCATTGGGAATTCTTGAGCAGCTGATGATTGGAAAACTCTAATCATAATTGCAGGCATGGAGGAAGGTGGTCAGAGTTTACAAAAGCATGACTTCAAACAGTACTTACGCATTAGAATTGGTGATGTCAGTGGTTAAACATTCACATGTTAATGGGAGGTGAGGAGATACATTAAAACCATAAAAATAAACAGAAACAATGTTAAGGCTTTTTCTTTTTCAAAACGAGCACATGGTTTGAAACTTAAAAAAGAAAGAGGGGAAAACTCTTATGTGATACCAGGGCTGTGCAATCTGCAGCGTTCACTCCCGACTACAGAACGGACTTTGGGCTTTCCTGCTCATCCCAGCTCAATGGCTCTCAGCCAGCTGTTCATCTAAGCCCTGCAGTGCTGCTGATTTGCTACTTAACCCTAAATATCTTTCACTGGATAAAACATCTGCAAAGGGATGAAAATTGAGAGTCTCTAAATAGTGGAGCCACGCTTTTCAGTGAGGTAAATAAAAGCCATCTCCTGTGCATAGCTTTCTGTTCTCAGCAGGAGAGAAGAGTGCACACACTCCTTTATAATGCATCCTCCTCCTGTGGGACTAAAGACAGGCAGGGCTGTGGGCATCTGCCAACATTGTCATTCCTGACTTGCTATGACAACACCAACACCAAAAAGCTTAGAGCACTAACACTGCTGGTCTAACTCAGAACCCAAACACCTGGAAAAACAAGTACAGCAAACTACCTGAGCTGTATCACAGGGTTGAGAGTCAAATTAGCCCTGTCAGTGATAAGTCACCTGAAATATCTTCACTAATTAGAGAGTCTTATTTAAAGCCACATTAAAGGTACATTCGGAATTTCAGTCTGATTATAACATCTCCATCTTTGCTGTTGAAATAAATTATTGTACTGTATCTGTTTAAAATAAGGATATTTTGTGAAGTCCCTGTCAAAGATCAGTCTATTGCTAATCCATTTTAACATGACCAGTACCTGTACTCTTAAAATATAAATTTAAAGAAGAGAAATGCTGGAAGGTATCATAATGCAAACAGCAAAATCTCAGCTAATGGCAATTTTGCCATTAATATCCACATGGCAAGATTAAACCATATAATCCAAACGAAACAACAGGCTTTAAAACATAACCACTTTCCAGGACATGCAATTACAGCCGCTTCAAGCTTGGATTGCTAATTTTTATGCTTGCAAAGTAAAAACTGAATGCTTTCCACTAATGCACACCTTTTAATTCAGTTGACACTCCAGTTTTGAAATAAAAAGGGAAAGGTCATTTACCGTGTTGTTTGTAGATGGGTGGCTTCCTGTAAATGTTGACACCTTGATCTGTGATATTAAGAAACAGAAAAAAAGGGAATGTGAAAACTACTTCAGTTGCAAATAAAGATAACTCCACCAGTAAAGCAATAGATAGACCAAATCAAGGATGTAGCACAAGAAAAAGCCAGAAAGCTATTTCTAGTATTATACAAAATCAGAGTATCTAAAGAAAAGAAAACATAAGAACAAGTGAAAAGTCAAAGACATGTGGTATGAAGTCCTTTGGAGCTGATTCTGTAACATGTGGATGCATCAAATCATGAACCATCAATTTTAAAGTGGGATAAAAGAGAAGAAATGTAAGCAGGCAAGACATTTCAATGGTGAAGATACAAGCCATTTGGGAAAAACTACCCCAAATAACTTTTGTGGAAAATTGTGCTTCAGTCAGAACAGCTCAATTTTATTTCCAACTGACTGGCTGGATTGAACAGAGGAGAATGCAGTGAGCCTACAATTCACTTCAAAATCCAGAGAACAAAATAGCCACCTAGGACACTGCTTTGAACAGGCAACAACAGCCACACTTCAATGAGTCAAAGAGATTCTTTATGTAGTGTTCACTGATATGCTACTAATTCTCAAACCATAAGGACAGATTTTCTTTTTTCTATATTTTTTAATACAAGGCCCACCAGATTGCATATTAGCTATGTAAATCAGAATAAAAACACTTCCCAGAACTCTAATGCAGTAAATCTACAGAATGCCTAAATGATACCATATTTTTCCAAATAATAATCTAAGACAGGAACCATTTTGTTCTAAACTACCTTCCCACCCCAGCCAACACTTCATGTGTTCAGCACAGCTACAAATACAAAAGCTAATCCAAAATCAGCACTACAGTGCAAAAATGTGCCAAAATCTTATTAGAAAAGCAAATTAAGCTACAGGGAGCTAGAAAATTAATGTCAGAAACCCATTTTGCTACTTTAGGCTGCCTGAAAAAAGTTTTCAGTTACATTAGAGTGAAAGATGAAAAGGAATTTCAGAAACACATGTGCTGGATCACAGATCCAATTAAGTCTTATAGGAGACAACTTTGCTCTTGGCGTTAAGGAAAGTTAACCCTAAAAATCTGTTGAAATGGGCAAATCTTACTCTGCAGAACCCTACATCCTTAAATAAACATGCAAACTCACTGCACACAGACTGTGGTATTTCATTCCTGTGTGGGGTCTGTTGTGGTCACTTGACCAGCAAACAGGTATGAACATTACAAGGGTAGTCATGCAGTGGTTTTGCGCACATGGACACCAGAAAGCTCCAGGGAGGACAGGAGCACAGCTCCTTCCGTGGGTGCACGGCCCCAGCTGGTGAGGAGAGCTCCCCCACCATGCTCCAGGTCATTTCTCACAGCTATTCATGCAATTAAGCTCGAGTTTAGGTGAGGCACCGAGAGCCAGGTGAGCTGAAGCGGTTAAAAGAGCCAACCTCAGCCAAACCAGGTCACCCTAACTGAAAGGGGGTGTGCACAAAGTGTTTATCTGGCAGATTTCAGGAGAGGAGGGTGGGCAGTAACCTCTGGCAGTGAGGAGGAACACTAGGCTGAAAGGAATCTGAAAATAACTGGGTAGAACAAGGCTTTCAGCTAGTGCTGAAGCAGCCAGATGCATGTCCAAAGCCTAGGGACACACAGCTCATCCCATCAAAATCCAAGATACATGGTCTTCTCAGATGCTGAAACAACTCAAAACAGAGACTGCCCTCTACAGAAAGGACATCCTAAGGCACACACATCCTTGTGGGTCTGCAGGTCTCTCTGAGAACACCAAGCCATTGCACAAAACAAGAAACAACCTCACCTGCTTTAAAAAGAATGGAACACTAAACTAGAATTGTTGGGTCCAAGACTGAAACAAGCCACAACAATCAGAATGAACAACATATGAAAGGGCTCACTTGGCCACCTTTCCTGCATGTGAATCAAAGCCAATTCCTCTAAAATTAGCAGAGCTATGCTGGTGCTCAGCTGGTGCAACTGGGGGAAAAATCAAAACCTACATAGCTCATATAGAGCTCATAGCCCATGAGCTAACCCTGAAAAATTAAGCACCCTAAGAGTGAAACACCTGACCCAGAGAATAGGTAAAAATCACAATAAACCCCTATGTTTCTTAAGACACTAAGAAAGTGCCTTAAGTGCCTCAGCAAGCCCAGAAGCAGTTCCAAACCCTGAGGGTGCAACCCATGGTAAACGGTGTGAAACGATGGAGACAAGACAGAGGTTACAAAGGCTACATTCTACACTGTGACAGGACAGCGAGACACACACAGTGCCAGCTCCTACCTGGAACATGGAAATGTTTAGGGGCCTGAGCGTAAGTTGGAGTGAGAGGGCGACTGTCAGGCCGATAGGGGACAGGGGAGTTCCGACCGCTGGACGGCTCATTGCCTCCAATGAAAGAATGGAGAAAACAAAATGAGAAGAGGGAGAGCAATAGGGGAAAAAAAAAAAAAAGCAAGCCCAATCAAACCCAAACAAAACTGGCGGAATCAAAACCTCCAGGGAGAAAAGAAGTTGAACCAAAAAGTATAAATACAAACAATAAAGAGAACTGGTAGTAGCCCTGGTGACTTTTATTTTCCCCCCCTGATATTCCTGCAGAAACAAAAATTCACGTTCAGGCTGGAGTTGAGATTTGAGCAGCTCAGAGTCATTTTGACGGCATGCAGGCAGGAGCTGTGTGCTCATAGCTGGTGACTAGATGGGCAGTATAGAAAAGAAGAATGGAAGGTTACTTGGCAATGGTTTTTAGTACGGAGATTGATATTTGGAATTAGAAGGCGCAAACACGGAGCAGAGTAGTTGATAGGCAAACCCAAAGCAGATAGAAGCAGATGCTGGCAGTTACTACAGTTCACTAAACTGAAAGTGTACAGAAACTAGAAACAGAAAATAACTTTTAGGTCACTTGGACTGTATCAAAAGGCATAACTGTTCCTTACACACTCTTTCATTGGTTAGGGAAATTCTGATACGGCAGAATAATTTGTAAAGCAGTGCAGCTGCACCCACATAGTTCGTGTCGCTCCACATCTTCCTCAATGCCAAATTTGGTTCTCATGACAATACTTCATCACTGCTGATTTAGCAAATCTGAATCTAATACCTAAAAACCTTAGTTCTAGTTTGCACACACAGTTTGTTCCATTTGTAGGATTATCTTACTGGCACTACCCATTTGCCTCCTCACAATGCACCACAGCAATCCAACAGCCCTGAAAGTTTCTGTGTCTTGTCAGGGAGTGAGGGCTGCTACACAACCACAATGGTGGATCCCAAGTAACCAGACTTAACAGCCAGATATCCATTCACATCTCTGTGTGTGTACCTTGAAAGAATGCAGCTACCTCTTTTATTGTACCATTCTTCAAACTAGAGAAAGCTCACACAAAGAAAAACAATCCACAGGAGTGCTTATTTCACACTGGTGGGGGTGACCCCAGCAGTGAAAAGCAGAGGAGCACCAAACCCCTTCCATTTTTTTACAGCATGCACAAGGGCTTTAAAAACCCTAGAAATGTTGATTAAGAAAGCAGGAAAAAAAATGGAGGGTGGAGGAAGGAATGAAAAATACAGAAGGTATTTGCTGAAGTTTCTTCTTTGACAGAAAAAAAACATATAAAGTTACAGTTTGTTGTTTATAGAGAACATGTCACTCTGCCTTTTTGCTTTCTTTAGCAATTACACTCAATGGAAGAGAAAAAAAACAAAAGGGATTTATTGACCTGTGGACTTGTCACAACAGAGGAATCACAAATACATTTTACCTGTTGGGAACTGGTAGACTAAATGTGTGTGCATTCAATTTGCAATGCTTCTATCACCAACACTACAAATTCAGGGAAGAATCCCTTCTTAGACCCCTCTCTACCTCTAGACACAACTAGATGTGCTAACACCCATAAATGTATGCTGGCTGGTCTTGCATCTGGGACACAGATAATTTGTTTAGAGAGGACAGGAAATATTATATAATGCACCCAGTACCAGGCAGACAATTACTGTGGTATCATCCTGCACTTTACAGATGTGTCTTTTGGCTTGTATTTCCTGGGGTACCTAATGACTCCTGCTAGTAGTGACAAATAACTCCCCTTTACACTTCCTAGGATGGCAGCCTCATTACCTCCAGCCTCTGCAATGGGGAATGGTACATCTACTTAGATTCCCATTAGGCCATCCCTGAGGAACTCACTCTCATAACAGCCCTTAAGTGCTTGGGATGCAGCTGCAAAACCACCCACAATTTATGGAAGCAGTGCCAACATCTGCAGAACGTGCACATGCACAGAGGAAAGCAGAGCTCCTGGCTGCCTGTACCTGTCTCCCAGGGCCTCATAGCCAGCTTGTTTGCAGCTTTACATGAAAACCAATTAAATGGAGGTTCCTTGCCTGCACAGAAATGCCTCTCTTACTTTCTCAGTTATGCTGTAACTACTGTTAACTCTCCAAAGCATCAAGAGCACTCCAGTTCACCAACACTGAAGAAAGAACTAATTTTCACACCCTTGGCATGAAGTTGAATATGTCTGTGTGTAGGTGGGGGGATGTTATGGGATAATGGAACAAGCTTAATCTAAAAATCAATCACTAGACCACAGCAGAAGGGAAATTCAGAGGTTTTTTCTTCTTTCATTCTCTTTGCTCCATCAAGTAGTTGCTTTCTATAGCTGAGTTTGTCAGGCAGGTTGCCCCAGCAGCCAGGAATAGAACTGCTCGCCTACACACAGCCCAGTGTAATGCAGGTGCCTGCTGCCTTCTCAAGTGCTCACCACTGGGCTCACTGTGGGATTCACAAGCTCAGCTCACAGAATCTGGCCAAAAAAACCATATGCAACCAACACTGAGCCTTCTGTCAACTTGCAACCAACACTGAGCCTTCTGTCAGCTTCCAATTTAGTTGCTCTACTTCTGAGTAAACACAGAAAAACAAGCTCAACAGTACCTGAAACTCTTACTCCTGTTTGAACTATCATTCATTTTCTTGTCCAGATGTGTAGCCTTTATTTCACACAGAAAACTGAAAATCATGAAAAAGCCAATACACAACTGTCTTCCAGAGCAGAACTTTCACCTGCATCCACAAAACCCTGGAAATAGTTACCAGGTTACAGAAAGCATTTGATTTCAGAGACCTGCCTCAGGGAAGGAAAGACCTGTGAAAACCAAGGTCCAAATTCTCTAAGATGGGTAGATTCCTCATGGGAAGTGTGTAACTCTTTTACATGGAAATCTTATGGAGGCTTTGCAATATTCTTGAATGCCTCTGAAAAATTCTAGGCATGCAAGATGAAATCCTGGCTCTCAATGAGAGTTTTGTCTCTGATTTCAGAAGGGTCAGGGTTTCTTTCATTTGTGGACTTGTTTTGATTCTTTCATAGCAAAGACAGTACTTTATTGAGACAAGACCAAATTCTATGGAGAGTCCAAATTAGATTAAATGAAGTCTGATGCATATTACACACTCTCCCAGCTTTTTCAACATATCTGTTACATCAACAAACTGTTTCTGATAAAAGTGTTTAGACCCTTTCACTCCTCCAATTTCTTTATTTTTGGCTGTGTCTATGAGGCTTAATCATTATGTTTCTTTAAGCCTTATGTTGTATGAAAACACACTGAAACTGGTCTAAATGTCTTCTTTTCTGCCTTGAGTATACAAAATAACATGGGTGTAATGTGCTATATGACACTTCAGTTATCATTATGCTGCTGGGAAATCATGTCCCTTTCCCAAAGCAGTTGAGACAGGATCTGTATTTTCTGACTCCTAAAGGGAAAAACCCCCAAAAGTTATAGTTTTGTGAAATCTTTCTTACAAACCAACATCAAGTTCACCTTCTTGCTAAAAGTACAAGTCAGAAAGTCTGAACCAGTAAAAAGATCATACAGTGCCTCTTCTGTCACAGTGATGGGAATTTGAGCTTTCAGGAGCTTGACTGAGTTACGGCACACAAATGTTGTCCAAGCCTTCAGAAAATTGAGGATCCCTACAACATCATTCAGGATGTTTCTGATAAAAACCACACCTCCCTCCTCTGTCTACAGCGCTTGCAATCCCACTTGGCCTTTTCTACCGACAACTGAGAAAGATACCTGATCTACATGCCAGGTGATTCTCTGAAAACAATAAACATGGATTTCCAATAGTTCTTCTCATTTATCTGTTGAAGAAGCTATTTTCTCAACAGAAAAAGTATGAAAATGCCACTTGAAAGAGTGTGAGCATTAATTTAGATATACAGCAAAGAAATGTTGAAATTGCAAGGACTATGAGTTAACTGCATGCCGAAATGAGCAGTATAGATATTTTTAAGGGTCCCAATCTTTTTAAGTGAGATTTTTTAAAAAGTAGAGACATAATAGAAAAGTAGACAGTGCAGATTATCAAAAATCATCTTAGAAAAAGGCAAGAATAAAATTAGTGGTGATAATCTGATGAAATATGATGTTGAGATCTGTTAGCATTTCTTGAAACTTTATGGCAACAACATTCTTGCAACTGCTTTTGATTATCTCCAGTGTATGGATATCTACATTAATCAATGGTGCCAGATTGGAATTTACTCAACTTTCTCTTTTTGAGCTCTTGTAGGTGATATAAGCTATGACCTTCCCCCTCCAAACAGAAGAGATGGTCCAGCCAAGTGCTCCAATAGAACTCAGAGTAAAACCACATTCATAAAAAGCAAGAAACAAAACTAAAACCTTATTGAGCAACGAGTTCCTTGAAGGGATATAGTGAAAGAAAAATCCTCCTCCAAATCAAACCACTGAAAATAGAAGATTGAAAAAAAGACCAGATCCTCAGATAATGTAAATCCTTGCAGTGCTACTGGATTCAGCAGAGCCTGCTGATTTGCATTAGTTGAGGAGAGGCCTAGAGATTTTAATTTTACTTTGTTGGGCCCTAATTATTGCCAAGGTGAATAACAAAGATTAAGTTCCTTGTTGCCATTGATCTTTATATCATCTCTTTCTATTTTCCTCTCCATATTTTTGATCACCTTGTTCTCATTCAGTAATACTCTAATACTGTAATCAATTGTGGCAGCAGTAATTAAATTTGGTAAACTAATGGCTGAAGGGATTGTTGTGTACTGCTTTAGAAGGAAGCTAAATTAGGCACGTAGAGGTTATGAGTAATAAATGCTTTTCTGTGTGTTTCTACCAGGTAAATGCTTGGTGACTCTTCAACTAGGGCCCTTAGAAATGACATATTTCCTCCAGAAAAAGGACATTATGTCTATTCTAAACGTAGCTTCGAGTGCAACAGCACATTTCGAGGCATGCTCAGCTTCACAGCCATAGGCAACCTCCCGGAGACACGCCTTCTCAGCTCTGCCAACAGCTCTCCAGCCTGGAGGGTACTCCCTGGAGAGAGGCCTGGCTCCTTACCTTTGGCATGGGGGATGAGGTGGTGTCGGAAGGGGGAGTTGGGGCGGGAGTCATGGAGCGTGGGGCCGCGGCCAGCGGTGCGCGGGGGTGCCACGCGCCGCGCGCCCAGAGCCAGCAGCTCTGCGACGGGCGGGCAGGCGGGGGGCAGGACAGAACGGAGACAAAGAAAAGCAATAAGAGACAGGCAGGGAAGGAGGAGGCTTCGAAGGAAGGAGAAAAGAAAAAAAGGCATTGAACAGTTAGGATTCTGGAAAGGAGGAAGGAGGAAAAAAAAACCAAAACAAAGCGGTTAAAGACGCACCAAAAGGGCCCGTAAAATGTTAAAGACAAAGTTACAGGAAGTGTTAGAAGAGAGGCTTAGGTTTGAACTGCATCACTAATTTAGCATAACATCGTTGGCTTAATGAGCTTCTGACCAATGCCTTGTTACCAGAAAGTAGCCTGCTACCAGCATGCAAACATCACAAACATTGACGTTCAATTAGTTAAGAAAGCAGCTGGATTGAAAAGCGCCTGACCAAAAAACGTCAGTCAAGAGGCATGCAAGCTGTTTTCTATTGTTTTAAGGCATTCCAAAAATGGTGCCAACATCAACTAGGGCACCAGGGGAGGAAAAGGCTGCAAACTTTTTCAGAACTTGTAGCACTCGATTTTTGAAGAACTTTACACTGACAACGTCAGTACAGCAGTTCACTTCTCTCTCAAGGGCTAGCTGGGAGCAAGAGAGAAGTGATCTGGAGCCACTGGGTTTATTCAGAGAGAAATTATTCTTGCAAAGTAATGTGGTGAAAATAAGTGCCATTAGGAGGAAAAAATACACATATTGTATGTATTGTGCTATTATTCAATAAATAATTACTATAGGAAAATTACTGAAGTAGCTTTAACAATTACCCCGAAACAGGGTAGGAAACATCAAATGACAAATTGTACAGAATTACTTCTGTGTCATATGAGAATCACTAACAGGTATGTCCAAGATGAGATCATCTGAACATAGACAAGTCTGAACAAGTATCTCTCCAGAAAATCCTTCAGGCTGTGGACTTTGGAAGATTTTAGATTGGATCACAACTCTGGCTTGAGCCCATCTGCCCTTCACAAGAGTTACATAACAGAGATTGCTTCTGGGGAAGGTCTTTGACTGAACACAGACAGTAAAACTCAATTACAGTCAAGTCTGGAACAGAGCCTGGATTTGTTCATATTCCTGAGACAACAGATAAAAATGGAAAAATCCCCTCAGAACTGGAGAATCAAGGGACAGAAGTTTGCAGCTTTTTCACATTTTCAAGTCTCTTTCAGTTTCAGTTGTAACGTCATCTTAAAACATAGTCATGTTGTCAGCACTAAGTATTGGACACAATTTGCTTCTGTCCCACCTCCCTCGGGTCCCTTAAATAAGGCATTCACTGACAGACACAATTGGCTGCTTTCAGCCCACCCCCACTAGGAAATGGCTACAGCATTCAAGTTCCACAGTGGTGGCTCTATTATAAATCTTTAATTTTAAAAATGCAGCTCCTATTGCATATGGGCTTTTGGCATCCCAACTGTTCAGCTGCAATCACCAAGAAAGATGAAACTGTGCAATTATATCACTTAACTTAGAAACAGATCACAAAGATTTAATTTATTACCATTCACAATAAAATCAGTCTTGAAAAGTCTTCAATGAACAGCATTTAGTGATACATTTTTATGCAGTTTGGGTGTGGATGAATAATTCGTTTTCATATCTCGCTTTTAGATACACAACCAGTAATTTTGAAAGCACTGGGAACCTGAATGAGCTGTATATTTTCTATATTGTACACAGGACTTGTACATCACTGCTAAACCAGAAAGTAAAGTTTGTGTTTTCAAGTGTTCCCAGGCAATTGCCTATGGCTTTAATTTAAAAGATACCTTCTGAGTCCATGTCTTAAAGAATTACTAGCAATTTGGAACATGTGGGTGTTTTGCTTCTGAATATGAGATTCTGTGCACCAAGCTTTAAAGGAATTTTTTACAAGGGAGTAAACCTACATTACTAAATTCTGTACAGTCAAGCCATAATTTTTGTTTCCAAGGTGTGATACTTTTTCCAAACTCCAGAATGAAGTTTGCGATTCACTGCTGCAAATTATCGCTTGCTTTCAGAAACATACAAATATTTTAAAAAGAACTGGTTGGAAACAAAACCAGAAAATGCATATTTATGATGCAAGAAACAGTCAGCCTAGTGCAAAAGACTACGTTAATCCAGAACAACAACAAAAAAACAACAGGTAGAAAACGAGACATTAAAACACACAACAATTTTTCAATCCTAAACTTCCACTGCAAAGAGAAAGAAGTGCTTCACTGCACCACTGAGTGGCATACTAAAGAAGCAATATTTCTGCATGTATTTGTAAAGCAGTTGCCCTTACCAGGTCTGTGGAAGTGCTGGGGGGAACGTGACATGGTGGGGGTGTAGCTGTGCCGGCTGTACACGGGAGAGTTGATGGAGCCCTGGCTGGTGGACCTGTGAATCATGCGGTCCCGAATGTCCTGGTAGCCCTGCAGGACAGAGGCAGCCACTGGTAAATGTAAATGCACAGAACACGTTTTTAGCAGCACTTAAATTCAGTGGATCTGAAGGCACCAGCAGAAGTGACTGAAATAGCAACATCCCTTAAGCTTTCAACCTACTTCATTAGCACTGTTCTCCAAGGATCTGCTCCAACCCACTTTTATAGTCAGAATTCAGCCTTGGAAGGTTCCAACTCCACCTGTAATTTCTGTTAAACTCTATAATAATCCTAGATTTGCCCACATTCCCTGACTTATAAGGGAAGCTGCATCCAGAGCCTGTGTGTCCTGCAGTGTCCTGCACAAGACACGTGAGCTGGCCATCAGAGACCAGCAAGAATTCAATAGATGCAGCACAGAGCTCTCTGTGGCTAAATTCACCATGTGTCACCAGCTACATCAGCAAGTGTCTATATCCAAATCAGATTCCCCATGCATCTGAAAACATTACACCTTGTACAGCAAAATTCAGTTTACTTCACTTCTTGGGGGTAAAAAAAGCCAATAAAACAAACAAACAAAAAACCTCAAACAACACCCTCACCCCCCACCCCCTCCATGAAGCAAACTAAACCAGGACAAACGGGAAAGGACTGATTAATGCATGAAGATTTACAAGAAATTTAATTTAAGTCCCTTAATCTTTAACTAGTACCAATAAGTACAACTTTTATGTTGCAAATAAGCAACAGGATAATGCAATGATAATGATTCTGCAAGAGCATCTGTTGTATCCTGACAAATGACTTCCCAAATCTTTCATGTTAATATGATGTCCAAATTAACTCCTCTGGCAAAGAAAAATCAAACCAGACCATAGCTATGTTTTCTTCAAGACGACACTGCAAATGTTTCAGTAGCAAACACGGGTTATTATTTTGAAGCTTGGAGCAGCATTTTATCCCCTGTAAATCCTGCAGCTCTCGAGATGTGAATCTGCCTGTGCCACAAGGAGCAGGAATGTACCAGAAGTGACGCCTGCTGGACAAAGGGCTCTGCTTTACAGACAGCAAGTGGAAGGAGTGGCACCTCCACTTTTTGTACAATTTCCCAGTAAGAGCTTCATGTTTCCTTCTTAGGAATAATTTTTGTTAAGTTTCAACATTGAGAAAGCACGTCTGTGTAGCAAACAGAGATGGATCTGACTGACAACAAACCCAATGCCTGCAGTGGCTCAAGGGAATAATTCTAATCACAGTAGGACACTGCCCCCAAAGGTTCCACCAAACTTACTTCTGCAGAAGGGGTAGGTGATAATGTCCTTGGAGACTGCAAAGACATAAGAAATACAGTTATGAAATATCATTGCAACATGCTGGGCCAGAAAATGGTAATCTAAACATTGCTGCAGATACTCTGACATATGACAACGTGAAGTGGCAATGCAGAAATTACTGAGGTCATTCCAGCACTGGAACCTGCTTTTTCCACATGGCTCAGGGTCTGGTCCATAAATCACTGATGTTTAAAGTTTCTGGGAAATCTTTATAAGCGTGATTAATTCAGTCAAGTATCATGCAAGATCATCTTAGCCATCTAATCATTGTGGTAATTAAAACATAGCTGTTAAGATCAAAATCAGAAAGTTATTAATTTAATAACCATGCCTGTCATGAAGAAACCTTTAAAATGGAAATCAAAAGTAAATAAACCTAACTCAGAGCTTTGCATGGAAAATCAAAATGCAGAATATCTTTCAGGATGAAGCATGTTTTCCCTCCAACACACACACTCAGGCAAAAATGTGCTTCCCCCCAAGGCCCTACATTTCATACCCATGCAAAGGAGCACGTAGTTGTCATCAACATTTCTTTGATATGACCTCCTTTAAATCTCTGTGTTCCTCCATGGTTACGTAAGGAGAACAGACGGGAATTACAAGCAAGTGTATTGAGAGAACTGCACGAAGGCCAGTGGGCAGAAATATGCACAATATTATGAAAAGTTTCTGTAGCACAGATAGGGAAACTGAGGCAAGAAATACCTTTAGAAGAAACATATGATTATGCACATGCTGATGGTACAAACAAGAATAAAGGCTATGTGTAATTACCAGTTATGTGCTCTTCAACCACCAGACAATTTGAATTTTAATTACTTCCTCTGTGCACAAAACTTCAATATTATTTGTCATAATAAACTGGGCAAGAGATTAGGTTCTTAAATAAGACCACAATTATAGAATGACATAGCTATTAAAATAATATCTCAGAAGCAAAACTGTAGATTCTGCTCTAACTACTACACTGATGTACAACAGCAGTAGTGTAAAATGTATGCAGAGCTTCTGGTAATAAATATCCAGCTTGTAAATATCTGCAAATTTTGGACTGAGAGACCATTCACTCTCATGGAGCTGGTGATATTGGGAATGCTAAGTATCCAAGCAAAGGAGCAACATTTTTTATTGGATATAGGACATCTCCTTTTCAGCAAGCTTCCATAAAACTGTAAAAGACTACTTTTGCTACTTTCCATCAAAGTCTTGAAAATCTGTTGCATTTGTATTTTCCTAATTCCTATCATCTAACAGCAGCAGCTGTAAAAACTTTGCTCCGCATGAAACATGCCATACATAGTGCTTTGGAACAACTTTCTCTACAAAAACTGAGAGCTAACCTCAGAATTTCAATATGGATGAAAAAACACATGTTGTGAGGTGCATTCCCACATTTTTCTACTAGCAATCCATAATGAATTATGGAAATAAATGAATTTCTATCATCTGCTGGGGTTACCTGGATGCTGAGGTAATGGCTACAGTTAAAGGTAGTCATAGGAATCTAAGACTAGGAAGGCAGCCCAGAAAGTAGCATGTTGAATGCAGGTATTTTTCCTTTCATGTATTTTTACTCCATCACTAGCTGACACCATCTCGTTGCTTTTTGTGAAATAGAACCTCACTCTGCAGCCAAGTTACTGTTTTGTCATGCACAGGTGAGCTGTCAGATCTCAAA
>VWYP01034966.1:0-51856 GCA_013400435.1 Pycnonotus jocosus
TGGGGTTTTTTGGTTTTTTTTTGAAACAAATTTGTAGTGGATGCTACAGCGTAGGTGCCCTATTTATTACATGTATGGTCTTGACTACTTGAATCTGTGCAACCCATTCAAAAACAGTCTGCAAAATGCCAAAGACTTTCTTTCACTTCCAGCCCTGCTCAAGTTTTCTTTGAGGCAGTGCTCATCTGAATCATTGCCTGTTTCTTGCTTACAAAACATTCATATTCAAAGCACCATTAGCACAATAGCAATTAACAAAGAGCCTTTTATGCCAACGTGCTACAACTTCATCTCACACACCCTTTACAGGAAAAAGGTCTTTTCTCTTCTTTCCAGTATCAGTGAAGCACTCATGCCATGTGGAAAGAATGCTCCCTTTCAGTGCAGAGGGGACATGACTGTGCCTTATGCGAATCTGCTCTACGTACAAGGGAGGGGAAGACAAGGTGACTTCAAAGATCTTTCTCATTTCTAACCTCTGTGAAAGTTCACGGTATTGGGAAGTGCATATTAACAACCAGATGCAGGATTTTGTGTGGAAATGGCACAGTGCTTCCACAGGATGTTTTTTCTTAATTTTTATCTGCTGTAAAGGATAGGAAAAGCACTTTTAGGTTTGTCACAAGTATGATAAACAAGAACAAGAAAGGACAGCAATCAGCCTTGAGTCATTCGCAGCAGTCATTCCCAAAATATTGCTAACACTGACAAGTAAATGGGAAGCAGGAAGATTCTGCAGCTTATATCACACTAGCAATTGGTGGCATTTGTTGCCAATGCTACATCAAGTTGCCACATTGGCACTAAGACAAACACTGAGGTTTCCCATGAAGCAAGACTGTTTCTTTACAGTATGCTTTTACAGGCAATGATCATATTAATTAGAGAAGAACAAGAGAAAATGGAAAAGTTTTATAATTCCTCCTAATAATAATTATAATTTATAGGCAATTTCACAAGACAAAAGGTGGAGTAGCACACAGTTGGTCAGAAAAACACAGATCACAAACACATTTGCAATTATGGCATGTAGGCAATATCAAAGAATTTTACAATAATGTAGAGATACATATGAGAATCTAACTGCCCCAAAACATCTTCAATATCAGTCACAATATTTCCAATACCTGAACTACACAACCCTGTGACACATTAATAAACTCAATCATTCAGGAACAGCTGTAACATTGTCTAGAATGTGTTACCCTGAGTTCTCACTAGCACAACACTCACTCGTAAAACAAGAAACAAAAAAGAAACGACCCCTCAAAGGCTCTTGTGTGCCTTTATTTCACACTGAATGAGCAGGCACAGTACAGCCTGCTGCTGAGCTTTTCCTCACCAGTTGGTCAAAACATGGATAGACTCTTGGTTACAGCTCCTAATGTGTTGATCAACTGACCCAGAATAACAAAGACTAAGGGTAAGCAACACAGAAATCACTATACTGGGTCAGACCTGAATCAGCCCAGTCTAACATCCTGCCTCCCCAAGGAGCCAGAGGGATGTGTGAGAACCCAGCACCAGCCAGCTGCCCCTGTTTCTGTGTGTTCTAGCAAGAACTGTTCCAAGAAGAAATAACTTAATACACTCCGATTTGTTTCTCAATTACTGTTTGCAAGCTGTTGATTGAAGGGCAAAGGGTGGAAATTGTACATCTCAGAGGAACAATTAACTTTGTTCTTGATTCCCTGAGGTGTACACTAAGGCATAATACCATAAATTAGTCCAAGGAGAATTTGCCATGATAGATCTAAATTGATAGCATTAAAAATATTTATACATTTGAGCTTTTAAGTGCCTTTTTTTTTATTTTTGGGGGTGGGGGTGTTGATTTTTCATTGCCAGTTTGAGGGGAAAAAAACACTATCTTTTTTCCCATTAAAATACAGAAAGCATTGCATATGCATCACACATTAATCACAGAAAAATTAAGGACACAGAAAACCAAATATGATAAATCACACATCCTTTTGCCTGAGATATAATACAGCATCAGGCCTCTATGCCTCATTAACTACTGTGTTTGCCATCAACACGTCACAAAAATATGTGAATATGTAGCTGCATCATGAAGCTGTTAAAAAAGGAAATGGTCTAATCTTTTTCTGCTTTGTCTTCCTCTAAAAATTAGATGAAAATCATCCACACTGCATGCATTTCCTGGCTTAAAATATGAAAATTTCCTTTACAATGTAATCTGCAAGATATCCCATCCACTGTAATACCTACAGCACATTACTTCCCTCTGACCCCAATACGAAATCTTTCTTAAATAAGCTTGACCTGCTAATGCACTATTCTGTTCCATTCAGCTTCTTGCACAGCACTCAGCTGTGCTGGACCCAAAAGCCTCTTGGTAGGATATGAGCAATGTGGCTCTCATTTATCATCTGGACTCTCACTCCCAGGACAAGAAGTACACGTGGTAAATGTTTTGTCAAACATTTCATTGCTTCTATTTTTCTTAATGGGAATATATATAAAAGTTAAGGAAAACAAGTCAATTAAACAAATCCTGGACTTACAGTGGAAAGTGCTGAATTTTTTCCTTAGCTCTTTGAAAAATTAATTTCAGTTGAAGTTAGGTCATGGACTGCTTGCTACATGCCAAAGGAGGCTGCTGAATGCATTCTCATTCCTGCCCTCTCTTGTAAATAAATAGGTATTTAATTACATTAACTTCAAGACACTTCTTTAAAAATCCATCTTCTCTTCCATAGCAACTCCCAAAATGACTCTCAAATTAAGAAATCACATTTCCTGAAATTTCTAAATATACCCAACGTTTCAGATACCAGACAGACTAATCTATTTAGATTCATTGCTTCAGGAGAAAGATGACAACTGTGTTCATCAGGCTCTCTGGCATCCACCCTTAATACCAGAAAATTTTAAACACAACCCCACCTTTATTAAAAAGCCAAGTGTTAACATTTGAAACATGAAAAGAAAATATTTAAAAAATTCTGAATGCTAACATCCAGCTTCATACTGTATCTTACCCACTTGGGGTGCTAGTGGTCTACCTTATTATTTAATAGACAGGAACTTACAGGAGTTAGGGAACTCTCTTTATTTTTTCCTGATTCTATAGACTAAAGTTATAAAAAAGAGGAGTTTTTTTCTCCTTAGCAGAATCACTGGTAATCATACTCATATCCTTTAGTACGTTCTTTCACCCTTTCTGTTATAGTTCCATATATTTTTTGGGCAGTTCATGCATAAATCATGACAAATATTCATACATGCAAGTACATGAGCAGTATATTTATCCTAAAAAATGTATAGCCTCTACCTTGTCCCAACAGCTTGACAGTAGGTGTTGAATTAATGACAAGGTAGCAGTTCCAGCATTTAGAACACCTCCCAAGCCTGCACTCCCTTCATTTACCTTTTGTGAATGTGAAGAGGTCCTGCTTTCACAGCTTTTTGTCAAGCTGAAGTCTGGAACTGAGAACCTCCTCTAGGTACTCTGATATACCGGCTACGTGACTCAGTTCCTTTAAGTTATAGTGTAAAATGTGAAGAAGATTTAACATCTTCTGGTGATGTAGGCACTAGCAAACAAATTGTCTGGTTTGTCTTGTAGTGATGTATGTTGTCAAAGACACATTTCATGGGAAGATTGTTTTCAGGATTATGCTTCAGTCAAAAATGGTAAAACTGGTTGTGGCCTTAACTCGCACCATCAACTACATAAGTAACCTGTCATCATAACTGCCTCATTAAATTGACTCATTAAAACAAAGGGCCAGGAGTAACCTTGAAAAAGGATTTTGAAAGATTATGGTTAAAATAATGTAAAGAGAAATGCCTCCATATAGCATTGGATAAAAAATAAACCCTGGTTAGGAAAAACTGCATATTTTTACCACCTGTGATTTAACATCAAAGGCTTAGCAGTAATACAATTCTCAAAGACTATTCCACAGTAAGAATCATTGAAGTATAATTCCAAACTTTCCAAGAAATGTTTTTAAGATCACTGCTTTTATATCCTTTTTATTTCTTTTAGCAAGTTACTGGAGCATGATGCGAATTAACTAGCTATTATTACCAATATAAAGGGTATTTGTGTCTTTTTTTAAGTGGTATAAACCAGAATAATATCACTGAACAAAAGAAATCCATTCACATTAATACTAAATCTAGAACTGCTTGTGTTTATTAAGCATTGGGATTTTTCGCTGAAATTTTATCTTTATGAATACATGTGAGCATATCTTAAAACTGACAAAATTGTAGTTGCTCTTTGAAACGAGAAAATTAAAAATCTGTGTTACTTGAGAGAAAATGAAAGCCTGTACTTCCCATTTTAGCTGCAACGGTTGTTCCTAATACAGCAAATAAAAGCAGAAATCAACTTTGTGCAAAACTGTAAATGATCTCAACCATTAAAATGTGTGAACTTAACTAGGTTAAGAAAGAAAATATTTTAAAAAAATACATATTTGGAAATACAAAAGCAATACAAGTTGAGTAAAAAAATCTGAAACTGGAAAACACAAGAGCTATTAATTTACTTTATGGATGGCAAGACTGTAAGACCAGTAAGAATCACTGTAATTCTATATTCTGACCTCTTGTATGTTACCCAGGGGAATTCTCTGCATTCGTCACTCCACTCACCACAGCTAGCAGTAGCTCTCATAGAACTAGACAACTGTTTTGGAAAACAAACAGAAAATCCTGAGTTTAAAATTTTCAAACCACAACTTCAGTGACATATCCCAAAGGACAATGGCAATTGCTTGTACAAAGATATCGTGCTTGTTATGCATTTTTTAGAGTCAAAGTTGCAACATTGGTGCCTTAAACTCTGTACTCCAGAGTTGGGGATGGAAGAGGCCTCAGGAGATTCCTAATTCTCTTAACTCTTAATCAGGGTCTTGATTAACACAAACTTCATACAGTAAAGCATGTTACTTTCCTCACCACCAAGAATGCTCTCTGAACTCTTTTAAATTTTTCAATATCTTTATTGAATTGTGAACATAAGAACTGAGCATACTAATAAATTAAAGTCTGTCCCGTGTCTCAAAACTGCAACAATGGGTTTTCCTATATTCACCCAAGGTTTTCCAGACTTTTGTCTATAAGATATTCACCTTTATTAGCATTTTCCTTCTTCCAAATCTTTTATTGCAGTGTATATACTCGATCTAGCTGGGCTGGAAGTAATTTTCGTTATAGCAGCTGGCATGGACCTTAAGACTTGTTATGACAAATGTCTTGGTAACCCACTAGTGATTTAGTTATTCCTGAGCAGTGCTGCACAGCATGAAGGCTTCCTCTGCTTTTCACTCTGCCCTCCCACAGAGAGCAGGCTAGGGATGGGCAAGAGGTGTGAGGGGACACCCTTCCAACACAGCATATTCTGTGACAGCTGATCCAAACTGACCAAATGGATATTCATGTCAAATAATGTCCCTCCCATCAATAAAAACCATGGGGTAGTTTTTCCAAGGTAGACATGCTGGCTGGGCATTGGTCTGTTTGGGTAATGTGGTGTGCAATTGTCTTTGCATCGCCTTTGCATTGCTCCCCCCATCCTTTGCTATCACTTTAACTGTCTTTATCTTGACTTTCAGTATTTTCTTACTTTTTTCTTACTTTTGCTCTTCTCTCCCCTATTCTGTTGCAGGGACTGGGAGTGGGGGTCAGTAAGCAAGCAGATGGGGGGTGTTTAAGTTACTGGCTGTGATTAACCCAATAAAACCTATTAAAAGGGACAGTTCACATAGTTACACACACTGTATCCTCTGACAATGACCCTGAAGCTTTAGTGAATAATTCCTAGTCCTGGCCTTCAGAACATATGGGGAAAAAACTGATCTGGGTAGTCTTTACAGCAATCCATGCTGCCTGCTTTCTGGATCACCCCATGGACAGAAGTGACTTCCTAGAGCTGCTTGAGTTCATGGAGGCATAATCCTCTAGTGCAATGCCACAGATCCCACACAACTTTCTTTTCATACCATTCTTCCATCTCATTATGACTTCACATATGGTTTATCTTTTCAGGGGCAGGATGTAGTAAAAATCTTACTTGTAAGAGCTCAACACTGCATGATACAGCACAGGAAAAGCACTCCATGCATGGCCACAATTAGAGCCACAGCTACAAGAAGTGCCCGTGATGATCACTAAGAATAGAGCAACCTCACACCTTCCAGCACTTAGGTTCTACAAATGCTTCATTTCACTTCTATAAATGCTTGGGCTTCTATAAAAGTCTTGGGCTCTTGCCTTGACATTGTAGGGTGAGAGCTTAAGTGGGGGTTTCCCAGGCAACTCAAATCTGTCTAGCAACCACCCATGTAAGCACTCATTACAAGGCCATCACAGCGTGTTTGCTATTTCCCATGGCATCATCTTGTTCCTTGGCAGCTACAGAAGACAGATGCTCATGGTGCCTGCTCAACCTTGGCTCCTGGTGCCAGCAACCAGAAGCCAGCTGGACCTGCAATCCAACTTTTGACAGCCAGCAGCACTGTCCAATGCTGATACAACACCCAGCAGAGAAAAGCAAACAGAAGAGGACCCTATTTGGTCCATACATTAGATGCCCTATGGACTCACTGGCCAGTGCTGCCTGGTCTGACCTGCCTGGGTCTGCCAGCAGACACAGGTAAACTATTGCACAAATCAGGTATCCACAGAGGCAGGTCAGAGAGAGCTTGGTGCATCCAAGGGATCCAGCTGAGGGGAAAGCTCTGGAAACACTGTGTTGAAATGGCAGCAATGGCATTTGGGACATCTGTCACTCTTAAAAGCTTTCTTTTGCAGAATTCAGTGACTGGGGTCACCTCAAGGGCTTGCAGTAGGAATGTAAATAGCTGCTTTAGCACAAAGTGCCACCACAGGGGTTACATAAAGTTTTCTAACACAGCAGGATGGGTAAAGCCATTAGAACTACTGTAGCCATTGATGCTTTTTTTACCTCCTTTTAGTTTGTGAATGATTCACAAACACCAAAAGTGACCTTACATTTTCTCCCAAGCTAAGAACAAATATTAGGCACTACACATTAAAAGATTCACTAAAATTACAGCTGTTTGATGAGCCATTCTATTTACATTTACTTACTGATATGCTGATTAATGACTTTTCACTTATTATACGGCATGATTATTTTTAATTGTTTGGTGTTCTTGCTTACCTTCAATTTTTGGTCCATAGAGGACGTACATTATATGAGACTAGTACCATTATTACATAAAAATGTAATTGATTTTGGAAAAAAAACATAGGTGGAAGCAGTATACTAGCTGAAAATATGCAACTTAAACTAGCCCAAGAGATCTGCAAATTGAAGTCACCTCATTATCTTATTTTTGATATGGAGGTTGAAGTAAAGATGCTTACCCACATCTTTACAGAATAATTTTCATGTTAAAGACTAAAGAATTTCAGAAATACTGTATAAGAGCTCCTCAGAATAATCACTGACACAAGTGTCTTTTGACATGTTAGAGATAGAGACATTGTTTCACCTGGGATTACCTTTTCACCTATTGGAATTAAATATCTACATTTGTACTAGACATTCAAATTTTATTGTCCCAAGCACAACTAGATTATCAAGCAAAAATAACCTAGCTCAACCTCTACTCCCTGAATTCTCTTGACCCGTCCCTGGTCATTTTCCATACTTCCTAGACTTCCTAACTACCATACTGATATTCTGAGAACAGTCTTTACCTGGGGATTCTTTAATCTAAGGAAGAAGGTATTTACTGCTACTACTGCTACTTCCAAATTAAATGACTCCATTGCTGCTGTAACAAAGTATTTCATTGCTAATATGATGTTTTCTTTTTATGTAATTCTAGGCATAGAAAAGAAATTTTTGAATGTAAAGGACTGACATAATTATAACAGATCCACTGAGAGAGGCACAGAGTTTATTCAGTAGCTGAGACAGCATTTATGGTGAAAGCATAATTTGTTAAGGAAAAAAATAACAAAACCCAAAGTAAATATTGTTTGATCAGATTAAGTAGCCGAATACCGTTGTTTACATAGCCACAAAGGAAACTATTTTATCTGTCATTCATTGCTTGATATATGCAAGCAATATAATTTAAAGCAACAAACACAAACACATAAAAATGCCTTCCATCTCACTTAGAAGGTGCCTTAAATGGCAGATTTTATAAACAATAAAAAACTTTGTCTTACATAGGCTCAAACAGATCAGTCTCCGCAATTTTCTCAAGCAGCCTCTGAAAAGATACCTTTGCAAAAATCTCTGATTACCAAAAGGATTTGCTTTTATCACTATTGAACATAATTTTACTTTCAAATTAGGAAACACAGTCCCCTTTAAAAATAGTGAAGTAGTAATTTATTTCATCACCTGGCATCAAAACAAAGCTCTGGGGAAGTTTTTAAGGAAAGATACATAATTTTTAGCATAGCAGGCTCATATCATTTTGGAAAACAAAATACTAATTAAAAAAAAAAAAAAAAAGGAAAAAGGCCAAAATTCAGGTTCTGGTGTAGAAAAATCTACTTTTGATTAAGTAAATATTTTTTTTATTTATTTTGATTTAAAAATGAATGAAAAGCTTAAAATTGTTATAATAATTTGGAGTACCTTAAAAAATTAAAACCATTGGCCTACTGCATGGGATTGGAGTATTGACGAAATATTGATGCTGATTTAGATAAAAAAGGATGTGCTTCTACATTTGAGGCTGCTATCAAAATCCTCTTCCCACTGACTGCTGAAGACTGTGTACCAGTTAGGAGTTACACTGGCATGCCAGCAGTTTTACTTCACTCACAGCTCCTTTAAGAGGATTGAACAGTAATGTAACATTCTACAATGCACTTCAGTATTTGTCTTTAATGTTCTAGGACTTCATATCCACATAGCCTCAGCTACCTACACTCAAATCAATGCTTTGACTTTTGATCAATTTAGAAAGTAAATCAGAGCAAGTAAGTGCCACTTGACTTGGGTAACAGTGTTGTACAGTCACAGTGTGACTCCAGGATTTCATGACCTGCACAGCTTCCACTTTGGTTTTAACTTAAAGAGCTTTGATACAAAAAAGCTCCAGATGTGGTCTGCATCACTTGAAGTGCTAGTGATGAACAGCTAGTATCAACAGAGAAGCTTAACCTAAATTCCTCCCAGTTTAAAGAAATCTGAGTGTCAATATACTGCTTTTAATGGGAACTTTCTGCTCTATGGGACCCAAATCAACCAGATCCTTGAGGCAGAATTACCTTTGCCTCCCTTGCCTTCTTGAAGTGAATCCATGAAATGATACTTTATTTTATTCCCTACAGGTATGCATTACCAGAATAATAAAAACCCCAGGGAAAAAAACCAAAACAAGCCCCAAAACCAACCAAAAACCTCTTAAAACACAGAAGTCTGAATGGCTGGGTGAAACTTGAGATGCTTATAAATAAATCTATCCTTGTTCACTGTTCTTGGACTAGAGTGACCTTTCTTCTAGCTCTCCTTTTCAGTGTAATAATTTTTACCCTGACAGGCTGGAGAAATGGGTTGACAGGAGCCTCATGAAGCTTAACAAAAGGGAAGTGCAAAGCTCTGCACCTGGGGAGAAACAAACCCATCTCAAATAAATGCTGGGGGATACCCAGATGGAGAACAGCTTGGTAGAAAAGAATCTGAAGGTGCCGGTCGATAACAATCTGATCACGAGCCAGCAATGTGTCCTTGTAGCCAAGAGGGCTAATGCTACCCTGGGCCCCCTTAGGAGGAGTATGTAGTCTGCCAACCACATCTTAACCTGGGAATGGAAGCAGCAGATCCTTGTATCTGTGTATTTACATGTCAGTAACACAGATAAAATCATTACAAAATTTCAGAGAATATAGAACTAGCATGATCATCATCACTTCATTGCAATAGTGCAGATTACATGCCTACAATAAACCAATATTTACAGTATTTCAGTGCTGTATGAGCCAAAGGAAACCTCACTTCCAGCAGTGGGAGATGCAGATTTAATATTTAGTGTTTTTTCTCCTGAGGGAAATGTCAACTTTCCTGCCTTAATTCTCTTTGGCAGGAAACATTCACTGGAAACACACCTGGTTCAACAGAGAATGTTACAATTAAATACTGAATTCTGCTCTAAAATAAGCAGCTCAATTTAAATACCTAATGTCTCTTCATATTTTTTGTATCATTTTTAATTATAATAATACAAGCAATTACTAGTATGCAGTACTTTTCAGCTTCAGAATTCCATAGCCAAAATTAGATCATAATAAAATATTTCTTTGGAACTTTTTTTAATTTCAATAAAAGGTTCTCTTTCATTCCTTTTTAATGTGAATGTTCATTTTAAATGCATCCAATTTAAACACTATAGCACTTTGACAGTGCATTACAATAAAACATAAAACTGACAGAATTAATTAATGAACAGTAATTACTGTAATTTACAGTAATTCTGTCTGACAGCATCTAATTACCAACAGAGCATCCCTATGACTATAAAGGTAAGCATTTTATTGCTTCTCATTTTTAATGGGGAAATTGAGGCAAAAATGTTAATTGAGCCCAGAAATCTGAAAAATTAGATGTCCAGAATTTAGTCTGGTATGTATCTGTGCTAGATTTAAAGCTTCTCTTTTTTATCAGAATGGCTCATTAGTATCTAGGTTCTCCTGTTGCTTCAATGTATTTTCAGAAAGCAAACAATCTGATTGGGAAGGATAAGAAAATTTTTCAAATTTTATATTTGGGATTTAATTTCTCACAAGGGGGCAAATTCCAAATATCTAAGTGGAACGATTAGATTTTAGATTAGCTTGGACAGATTATTTATCAGGAATTCAAGTATAGCAGGTTTCAGGCTTTTCAAGGGATTTTTCCTCCTCTCAAGAACTCTCCAGGTCTCTTTCTGTGGTGCCTTTCTCCAGTATCTCATTCCCCATTCCATATGGAAACCAGGATTGCCTTTTTCCAGTCGCAGAACCCAGCACCTGCCTTTGTTAAACTTCATCTGTTTGGTGATTGCACAACCCTCTAATTTGTCAAGGTCTCTGCAGGGCCTCTCTGCCTTTGAGGGAGTCAGCAGCTCCTCTCAATTTACTGTCATCAGCAAACTTACTTGATGTACCCTCGAGTTCTCTGTCCAAGTTGTTGATGGGGATTTTGGAGAGCTCAGGAACGAGGATGGAGCCCTATAGAACCCCACTGGTGCCAGTTCCCCAGTCTGATGTCACCACATTCACTAGAACCCTTTATGTCCAACCCATGAAGCAGCTGCTCAATCCCCACGATGTGTTTATCCAGCTGTTGTGTGCTGGACATTTTGTTCAGAAGGACCCTGTGACAGACAGCATGGAAAGCTTTTATGGAAATCAAAAACAGTTGCTTAAGAGTCCTACCTTAAATCTCATGTTTTGCACTGTAAAAGTATATCAACAAATAAAACAACCTTGAACTAATCCAAAATGCTTAACTGAGTACAGAATATGGCAACAGAATGCCCTTCCTGATGCCATTTTCCCAAACAATAGGGACATTTCCATTGTATTCAGGAACAAAATATGCAAGTATATGAGTGTGGGTGAGAACCGAGATCAGTGATCATGTGTTCTTTGTCTGCCCATTTGTTGTAATTTGTGGAAAAAACCCAGCACAACTAAATGTACCTAATTCAGGCTGCTGTACTATTAGTATAATCACCCCAGTAATCCTCTGCTCCTCTTCATTAGAATATTAGCTTATCCTTTCCTGTCACTGGTTCATCTTTCTGTCCCAGAGCCATTTCCCACTATAATGGGAGATTTTCCCATATAATACCACATTATCCCATACTTCTATCAGTATTACCCTGCCAGTGAGTTATTGCCAATATGAAGTATATTACATTGAGAGAAATTTGAATTGGTATGTGTCCATAAAGTTACATATATGTTTTCAAACATGTGACAAAATATGCTTCTCACAGATATATTCCTTGGACACAGCAATGTCAAAGAGAGGAGGAATTCTAAGGTTTGCATTTCCCCACCCAGGTAGTTTTACTGTCTGTGATGGTACACATTCCCACACCGCAGGCCAAGGCTGCAGCTGGGCTTCTCCTCAGTTCTCTGTTTATGGAAGAGCTGTGCCTTTCTCTGTCCTTTAAAATTATCAGAATGCAATGCAATAAAAGTGCATTAAACAAACATGTTGGAAATATAATAAAGACATAAATACTTCTGAACAGAAAATGAATGGTTTTCGAAGCAACACTGCCTTTCATCACGCTATGCAAATTGAACCTGTCCCCTTGGAGTTTGCTGTTTCTTGGTTTCTGTTAACACATGAATCTGCTTACCTCAACCAACAGCTGGAAAAAATGAATCACCTAGAATAAGACTTGTGGGACTGCACTGGAGTCCTGCATGTACCATTGCACACTGCTTAGTTCCTACATGCCATAAATAGCAAAACTGCCAGTATTTCTCTTAAAGGTATGGAAAATTTGCACACGTTGTTAGAAGTTCAAGATTAAAAATATTTCTTCTAATATTGCCAAATACTAGAGCCTATGAAGTCATCTTGCTATTTTTTTCCCCTTTTCCTCAGAAAAGGGTAGGAAGGCAATATGGAAAGCTCACTCTCCATTTTCCAGCACATGGATAGTGCACAAATGCACAGCATCAGCTCCAAGTTCTCTCTTGCACTGAAGAGAGAACACTGAGACAGCACAATGGTGCTTTCAATGGTGTCTAGATTTGGGTATACAAGACATTTGTCAAGCTTTCTCACTGGCTTTGTAACATCTACAGTTATAATCAGACAATTAATAGAGTACTTTTAGTCTCTCCTGTATATTCTTCCCCTTTTGGTTCACTAGCAGATGTATCCAGCAGCAGATGTATCACTTACACATGCTCATATTCACACAGGCCTGTAAGTCTAGGAAACTGCTGACAACTATTCACACTGTTTGCACTATGATAATGTAGCTGAACATGAAACTAAAACAAAGACAAAAAATGACATCAAGATTTGGTATGAATTATCCACTCACATACATGCACCTTTAGTGCAACCTCTTTTTTAGTGCAGTGCAAATTCTACAGGATCTCCTTTTCATTTGAAAAAGAAGCAACCATTCTGGGCCTCTTTTGCAGCATCAGCCACCCAAACGTGAACAGAGTGTAAATGGATATTGCTGTGACTCTGTAATGCTCACAAGAGCCCGCTCTGGTGCCTCTGCCACTGTTCCTACTTTCACCAAGATGCAGAACAATAAAATCTGACTTGAATTTTATCACGTTTAATTGAAGATACTGTCAGCATTGTGGGCAATACAGTCACCTAAGAAAAGATTGATAAAGCAATCTGAAAGTCATGATTAGGCTGCTTACACACCACAGGTATAATATTTTGTGAAATAGGTACTTGGCTGTCAGCAGCCTAACTACTTAACAGGGGAGCCCCATGAGACCTTGTATAAATAAGACAGCAACAAGTGAAGACACCTTTGAAAAGTTTAACAGTTGCTGCAAATTACAGTGTTCTCTTGTATTACAATATTATTCCCTATTTTATCTATGCAGAAGGTCACTCCATTTCACAAAGGAATCTAATAGTCCAAAATCTAATTTGAATCTGATTAAGAACAAGAAAATTCAAATACTGAAATGCTCATTTAAAAAGGACACATTTATTGGATGTGAAAGCCCTGGAGCAGTTTGCACAGAAGTTCCAGGTTAAAAGGTCAGCTCCTGAAATGCTGTAGCCTCACAAAGTTCAGATTTCCATACTGACAATTTACCAGTAAAATTTATAAGAGACATTTTGGCCAAATTGGACAATTTCTGTGAAGCATTCCTGTTTAAATATTGACTATATTCCAAGGAAATACAGAGATTTTTCTTTTTCTTCTGACTTTCCTCTGCATTCCTGAGCTCTTCAGTTTCTCCAAACTATGCTTCCATCACTCAGGAACCACTTCACTGCTTAAGGACAAAGCAGGCTGCCTGGAATGCCATATAACATTTAAACAAAGCAAGCTTGGTACTGAGAAGCCCTGTTGATCAAACTTATCTAGACAAGCTAGCAGACTTGAAACCTTTTCTTTGGGACAATACAGGACCACAAAAAAATACTCATTTGAATTCAACTTGGATTTACAGTAGCACTTCACTGTACCATTCTGCAAGGAGGTCGCAGCCTTGGAGTGCAGTTCATGCAGACTTGCATTAGCTTCATACTGTGGCAGCTGCAAAGAGCTGCAGTGCAAACACAACTCAGGGTTTTCTTTTTCTCACAATTGCAAGGATTGATTTCAAATCAAAACTACCTGTAAAATCAAGAACTTGAAAGCAAAGCAGCAATGTAAAGTGAATTCTAAGGCTTTCAGAAATCAATGCTTTTCTTTTTATGTGATTTTATAGGTTTTATAGAATAACACTTTAAAGAATAAAGTGAATAAAGCTTTAAAGAATTTTGTGAATATTGCTCAGAAATAACAGAAATCTCCTCTAGTGAGGGGTAGATACAATGCGGGACAGCCTATGACTTTCATCTAGTAGCTGTCAATTTAAGCAAAAAACCCATAAGGAGTAAAGGAAAAAAAAAAATCTTGGTTTACAAGCAACTTTCTAAAGCACAATGGTTCAAACCTGCATTTTAGATGTCATTTCACTAACTTTTTTATCGCCTGTAATCCATCAATATATTATGACACTTCAAAGCTAGACTCTAATCTTTCAAATTAATGTTTTAAAAAGATTGCAAGTGTGTTTGTTTGACTCCTTGGAAATGCTTTTTATTTTAATGAATAGAAGGCAGACCTCATGATGTGTGTTCATAATTTTATTGCTGCACTGCTGATATTTCTTTCTTGACTTAAGAAAACCAAGATACAATTGCAGTTGGTTTATGTCTCTTATCATATACTGGCTATCAGTAAATTCCAGATACAGTTTCTCTGGATTAAAAATCTACCACTAGTCAAGTCCCAATAGCAATGTTCATAAGAATTTATTTAATTAAATTATAATTCAATTGGAAGCATTTTTAGCAGCATTATCAACCTCTGGGACAGAAAATATAAAATATAACAGTGTTGACAAAACAGGCCAGAGAAATTTTACCATTTTCAGATTTATGCTTGCTACATAAAATATTTTGAAATGAGGAAATATATATTTGTTAGAAAACAATGAACACAGAGTGTGAAAAATTCTTTATTCTGTGTTTTGTGGCAAGATTTGTACTTAGGTGAATTTTTACAAGACTAGAATTTCAAACTCCCCTGTTAAAAAAGGAAGTATTTGAATCCAGCTAAAGCAGCATCTTTGGAAGCACACAGAGGCTTTGCCTATTAAAAAAAAAAAAAAAAAAAAAAAAAAAAAAAAAAAAAAAAAAAAANNNNAAAAGCCAGAAAGAATCAAAGGATCAAGACTGCAGAGTAAGACAGTGCTGAGAACCCAGTGCTAGCCAAATATGGATTTGTGGGGTTTACCCTGGACTAGATCTATCCTCCCTCAACGTTCATAACAATTACACTAGATGCTATCAGACAAAATATCTTCCTGCTGAGTTTCATCCAAAAAGACTTTAGCTTTCAAGCTCTCAGAGAAGTCTGCAATGTAATGTAGAACATGGTAAAAATAGAGATCACTGGGAGCTTTGCTCTGAAAATCTTTAATCCACTAGGCAACTCATCTGTGATTTTTGGATGCAAATACTTGAAGAATATCTTGATCCTCTGACCCTTGTCTGTATTCAGTGACAGGAGGAACAATCCATGGGTGGTGTAAGTCTTCTAGGCACACTGGAAGACTTCAAAAAGCCTTTTAATTCCATTTAGTAAGAATTAGAAGTCTCACCTGTCCCTACCTACTCCCCTCTGGCATTTTTGACAGCAAGGCAGCTAAGTCTCATATAGCACAATTGGTAGATGTTTTTACTATACCAGAGTGTCCTAAAAACTAGGGAATAGTCCTTTTTGTTTTGATATCAATTCAAAACTCGTGAAGAAGACCCTGAATCTCTTACTTAGATCTCTGCTGTAATTAGTATTAGGTGAAAGGTGGGTGAGGACTGCCACTGCTTTATTTTGCAATCCCGATAGGTTGGGCTCATTCAGTACTGAGATGAGATTATTGTATAGCTAGGAAATGTTATAGCTTTAAATAACCAACAATGATTAATTTATTTTCTGCTCTTGGTTCATTAGTTGCCGCCATATCTTTTCCCACTAAAAGTCCCTGTAAACGGTTTCTCATTTGATGGTACACTTTCACCACTAACTGTGAGGGAAAGAGGAAAGATTTTCACACCTCCAATTGAGTGCTACATCAGCTTGTCTTAGCAAATGGCCAAAAATAAATCAATTGTAGTTTGCTCTACCTAAAGAGACAAATCATTCTAATCAAAGTGGTGATTTAACAGACTACAAGTGAGTTGCTTGGTTTTTTCTTTCATTAGACAAAGTAAAGAATTTGTTCCTTTAATCTTTATTCATCATGTGACAGAATCCTATGTGGCACTAGACTAAATACCAACTTACTCCTTACTTAATCAGTAGGTTCTTGTTTAACAAAAACTAGAATACTGCCCATTGGTCTTATAAGCCTTCTAATCAATGCAACAACTTAGTGTAAAAAAATCCCAAACCTATCCTGCCCTTTTATTTGGAAATAAAGAAAGATAGAATAGACAGGACCACTCTAAAGAAGTGATATTTAGTGATGTTCCATAGTAGTTCTAAGAAATCCCCAAACACATGCATTTGTTTATCTACCAACACCGAAATAAAATAAATAGGTAGCAAACATTTTTTGATAAACAAAATATTCTGAACCATTTTCATTCACCAAAGTCACAACTTTTAAATGTTTATGTTGTCATTTAAGTTAAATTAAAGCATTGAGAAATTTCCAGTACAAATTTATATGACAGGAGGGTCATTGTGAAGGAGATTGGAAATAAACTTATGTATATGCTGGCTATTGTATGATCTGCCATTATTTGATTAGAATTACATTATTCTTGACTACACTACTTAGACAAAAACTGCTCCTTCGCAGTTTTTAAATGTGGGGTTTTTTGCATCTTAACTTTATTTGTAAGAGCTTAAAGAATAACTAAGATTATATCATATCAGAAGTAAATAGATGATACAGCTTCAATGATTTTCAAAGATAATTCATTTGAAAGTTGGAAAAATTCTTCTTCACACAGCTGAAGTTGCTGCATAATTTATGATCTTTTGTATAAACTAGGCACACTTTGAAAATGAAGATATTCTAATGTGGATAACAGACAAATATACAAAGACATTTACTAATCACCTTCAGTCTTTTGTGATAGCTGTTAATGATAAAAGTTCATAATTAACAATTTTTTAATTAAATAGTAAAAGCATAATGAGATGCCAAGCTTACTATTAATGCTATAAGGATCCATCACAAACATATTTTAACTCTTTTTTCCTGGAATTTATTAACATTTTCCAAAGCAGCAAGCAAAAGTATTCCTCCTTTTTGGTCTGTTTTCAATAAAGAGCCTAATCTCTTTCAAGACAACACCAAAATGTCTGATTACTTAAGTGAATAAAGGATTTTACCCAGAAAGTAAAAAACAAACAAATCCACAATGTCTTAAAATTTCACACTTAAAATGAGATTAACAGTATGAGAGTATGCTATTGCTGTTAAATACAACAAACTCCTATTTCAAGCTATTGTCTGTTACATCTTTTAGACAATGTATGGTTAAAAAGTAAAGACAAAAAGTAATTCATCTTCTGAAACCAAACACTAAAGGAAAGAAGTTCAAAGAAACAGCAATAATGTGAAAACTTAATGGGCCACATTCCCTGGAAACACCACTCTAGGGCAGTTTTCTACAAAAATGAATTCAGCCCATATCTTTGTGCTTCACAACTTCTGTTGAAACACGATAAGAATGACAAAGAAGTAAAAAACATAGTGGCCCTAATATCAGGCAGACAACAGTAACAAAGAGATTTTAAACTGTATTTATGTACAAGTAACAAATGTTTTAACTTGAGCCTCCATCCTGCGAAACTTGTTTGTCCATGCTGGTAGTTCCACTAATGCCCGTGAGATCACAAATGTTTTCAAAACTGCACACTGGAACTTTGTCTATGCCAGAAGACATTGTGGCTTATAAATATACTTGTATATTGAAAACAATCCATTTTTTAATCAGTGTTCCTGTTATAGCACACTTTTATCTACCTAGCTGCCAGTACAAGTTAGAGGCTGCTCTGACTGGCATAAATTCTATCAGTGAAAACCAGACATGTACATACAACTTTGTCTGCAGCGTCAGCTGAAAAATAGAAAGCGTATCCCTAACTAACTCAATTATGCTGGAAAATCACTAGCACATTTGGACTTATTTCTACTTGTTTAACATTACACAAATATTTACAAATGACAATATATATTCCCAGAGGAAAAGAAATTTTTTAAAAAAAAGGAAAAGAGAGAAAATATTTTTAATGCAAATTGAAAACTAGCAAATCAACTGAATAATTCTGGAATCTCACTGTGTCTAACTATAAAACTGAAGAAACTGCTAATACTACAAGAACATACAACTGAGGAGGTAAAGAGGTAGCAGTAGGAGGTACCTGTAGTAGAAGCAGGATTAATTTCAATGATAATCTAGACTTTTCAGCTTCACAATATACCCTAAGCCCTTTATCTGATTATATAATCCAGAAAGATAAGAAAAATGAGTTCTTCAAACAGTAAAGTAAAATTTCTCTGTAAGTAATTCCAACCAGCAGTGAACAGACATATACATAGGATATATTTCAAATTTTCCTCTGCATCAGGACTTTTAAAAGGTAAACAAACCTCAGCCTGTTCTAGCCTTCTCCCCGTTTTCCTCCCTCAGTGTGGAATTCTGTCTGAGATGTTATCTGAGAATATCTGAGCTATCTGAGAATGAGAAATAATTATGTCTGAACAACTCATTTCCTCTCCCTTCAAAAAAGCCTTATTGTAAAAGCTCTATTGTTCTGGTGGTACTAATAAATGGATAGTGAAATTGGTCCAGAAAAAAATACCCTGCAATTCAAAGCAAATTTGAATATCTCAAATTACAATGACCTAGTGTAAGAGCTCTGGAAATTTATGATGTTATTTTCATAATTTACTATCTTGATAAAATATTTTATTGTAAAACATACCATATTATAAAATATTCAATATTATTGCTGAAGTGTCTAGGGCTGATGGGGTCAGGAAAGTTTTAAAAGATTATTTCAAATGTATCTAAGAGTGAAACTAGGCAAATTTTTAAAAAAGAAAACACCAAAAAAACCAATTTTGTCTGTATTAAGAAAGAAAAATGTACTTGGTTTGTTTCTGGGCAATTTCTAACAGTTCTGTGCTTCTCAACAGGCAGCTGATAATGGGTTCAGATGTTACAATTCTCTGAGATGTTCTGCAGGGGAAAAAACCAAATAAGCAAACAAAGAAACAAAAAATAACCTACAAAAATTATTTAGCAAAATAAAAGGTTTGGCAGCTAAATTCCCTGAAGTTACCAAACATGCCTCCTTTCTTTCATAGTCTCCCTACATATTAATGATCTCCAAGTAGAGCTCTTTTATGATAGAAGCTTCATTTCAAAGGAGAATTTCCCTCACCGTTTGCTGTTATTATTGATATCTAGAAGAGAGAAAACTGGCACCAAGTAGTGGAATAAGTCAGAATAGAAAGGCTTGAGATGGGCAACAGAGACCAGGTGGATATGTAACCACAGCAGGATATTGACTCCTAAAACTCAGGAACTCATCTATTGGCAGATAACCTGAAACAACTGAAAAATGTGTCATGTATTTCTAGGGGCTGATACAAATAATTTAAGACTGTCACCAGTCACTTTGTATCAAAGATTGATTAAATGATTTGCAATATCTAGGAAACTTGTAGAACTAGCAGAAAAAAATCATCCAGTATCCTTTTTTACTGCGTTTGTCTTGAGAGTACTCTTCCCCTACCCAACCCATCTGAAATCCCTTGCTCTTCATCAAATCCTTTTTCACAGAGAAAGTGTGGCACAAACCTTGTGGGCTCTTCCATATTTTTTAACTCATGTGAAGAGTTAACCACATTCTTTTTATAGACCCTGCCTTTTACAGAGAGCAGGGAAGAGGTTTGTGGGAAAGGTAATGTGTTGTGGCAGCCATCATCACTTAAAGGATGTGGTCATTACCTTTCTTGACATTAGAATATTTGATTCATAACCCTGGCATTTTGTATTTTTTCAGGGTCTCTGAAAATCATTAATGAAAATAAGATTTGGGCATTTTTAGTAGCTTACCCTCATTTAAAATGGAATAGCCTCAGTTGACTTCTGTACTCTGAAATACACAATGGGTTTGGGAACTCCACATAGTGTCAGCATAACAGTTATGAAAATTATTTTAAAGCTTTGCTTTTGGTCTCTGAAGGAATCTTAATCAAGTAAACGTAATTACTAACTATTAAAAATACTGGGTTTTTCCAAAAATATTATTTTTACACATATTAGTAATTAGAAATAATAAATTACCTATTGTTTTTCTCCAGCTTTTGCAAGCAATCCTAAATCTGACTATCATCTTAATTAAACTGATCAACCTGTGGCTTTCACTCAAAGTATAAATGATAACCTGCCTTTGGTCTAGCTTAAAAATACATTAATTCATCTCAAAATCAGATATGTTTTTCATCTCAATAGCAAAACATCAGTTGTGGATAATGACGCTTAGAAAAGATGGAAAGACCTGCCTGAGTGAGTATGCATGCCAGTGGACTCAGGCAGGCCATTCCTAATACCTTGGGCAGACACATCAGCATCATGCCTGTGATGTGAACATCCCTTCACAACGAACTAGCAGCCACAACAAGGCAGCAGCTCACCTCCAGCAGCTCACACACCACAGCAAGGCTTCCTCCACAGCTGGTGAACAAGCGGCCATGGGCACTCAAAGCCAGGAAATCAGTGGTTATGACAGATCAGAATGAGTAAGACATCAAGGAAAATAATCACAGCCTTAGATCATTGCAAAATAAGTGCAAATTTGATGGGACAGGCAGTTTTTCTCACCATGCCCTTCAAAAATAAGAGAAGAGAAAAATTAAAAATAGGGGCAAGCTTTGGATCAGGTGCAGAGGACCTGAGGAGAGTCAGCAAAGAAGCGCCAAGGAAATAACAAGGAATAAGAGCTGTAGCTGCTGGGGACTGACTGAGTGGACCTCACTCAATTCATATATGGGGGACTCAAGAGAGGGAGAACAACACTTCTCACTACACCAGAGGCCCATGATAGGAGAATACAGGGAAGAGAACTGTGTGTACCTTCTTTGTAACACATAGCACCTTAACACCACAGATGGGCATGGGCTCTGGAAGCAATCAAAGAGGGAGTAAAGCTCTACCCTATTTGAACTGTTCTAGATCTGTCCTATGGGAGTTGTAGTAAAACTAAACTGCTTCTTTCATACAAAAGTAAAGAGCAGGTGAAAGATTTGACTAATGTACTATTTACTAAATAATTTCAGTAAGAAGAAAACTACCTTTTACAACCCTACTTTTTCTCTGTAGGAAAAGAAGTGGTTTGCTTTCAAAACTACTGGTTATTGGGTGAATTCACAACTCAGTCTTTGACTAGATTATGAATATACAAATATACCCATTAAACATGGTGGACTTCACATACCTGTAAGTCAGAGTTCACATCCATTCACATTCAGTATGACAGAGTATCTTCATAAGTACATATAAACATGGAGGGATATGAATTCTGCCCTAGTTTCTGAATTTTAATATATGTGAAATCTGATCCATAATCATTGCAACTAATCAAAAGATGTGCTTCACTTTCTGTACACTCCAATCAGGTGATTAATTATTTTTATATTTATCTGAATTGGATGGTTTTGTCCATTCTCTCAGGGACATGAGACTTTTCAATGGGTGAAATTAGATGATGTAGCTGTTGTGAACCATGACTATCAGTATACAATTTCAGAGGGGTGTGAAACCAGAGCATATACTGTGAATCCTAACAGTCTCACAGTGTGGCAATGAAACAGGGCAGTAAGACTCTGTTGCTGTAAATAAAGAAGGCAAGACTATCCTTACACTGAGGTGAGTATGGAGTCTCTCCACGTTGCACTTTGTATCATATTGAATACAAAACTCACTTCTCATTATATCTTATTATCACCTCAGACCTTGACTAAAAACCAGGCAGCAATTGCCATTAGTAACACCAATCCTTACAGCAGTATAATCCTCATCAGCGAAAAAGACAATTCACTCCTGTCAATGCAGGGAAATGAGAAATGTCCATCCTTTCACTAGGCTTGGGACAAGAATTCAGCTCCCACGGAGCAACACTGCCACAAAGTTCTGGTGGTTTTGTTTGTGTGTTTGTTTTGTTGTTTTTTTTCTTTTTGCTTTGTTTTGTTTTTAAATTACAAATTACTCCATGGCATTCTGCAAACAACTTCTTAACTGATGATGTTAATTTTGTTTTCAAACCAGCTTAGTTTTCCAATTCCTAGATTAAAATGGCCATTTACAGTCAGCATCACTTTGCCTGAAATCAGCTACAAAGGTGGTGTACTAATTAGGCTGTGTTTCCAGAAACAATTTAATGTAAAAGCAGATTTATTTAGATAGGCCTATTTTGAGTCTTTTGCCATAAAACACCATGTGCTAGTGAGGCTGCATTTAAAGCTGAAATAGTTATGTGTGATTTCAAACAAGAATGTTCTTAAAAAACAAAGAAAAGAAATGCACTGTATAAGCTCTAGATATAGCCTTTTATAACTTTTTTTAAAAGGAAAATTGAATTATTTTATATACCCTGATATAAATTGTTAGTATAAAAAATTATTCTCTATAACCTCCTTGTAAGTGATATGAATGCTCTGTAATTTGTGTACCATCTGATAAGAGTATGCATGAATACATACTTAAGGTAGAGAAGCTTCTCTGGCAGTAGTCTTGAGGTAATGCTTTATGTGTAGCAAAGTTCCTTTTGTTTCATATTATAAATATATATATATATTTCCAAGCTAGGGTTTATCAGGTTCTCATTATCCTCATATGAAATAAATTTTGACAAAAAAATTGTCTAGATAAGAAATATTTTAAAATAAATAAGTTTCTAATTAATTTAAAGAGGTCATTTAAACAGACATGTGAAATCCAATTATTTGTTTATATCAAACTGGTTACTTACTATTTCTTTTTAAATCACGTGTATGCAAATATTGATTCTTTTCATTTTTTTATTACTATTTTGTAAAACATTCTAGGGGAAAAAAAATCCTGGAGGCTTTTTTCATTGATAGCCTTTCCAATAAGAATTCCATATACAAGTGACTAATTTAGAACATGACCTGGTTGATTGCACAAGAAAATTCTTCCTTTCTCATGACAAATATATTGCTTAGTCAGGAAAAGCAGTCCAGTAAACATAAAAAGTTTTTATATTACACATTTTAAAGCTGAGTCAAATACTGAACCAAAGAATGTTCCTGAACAAAAGAAAGCACATATCATTGATGGCTCAGGTATTTAAAAGATAAATAGGTGTGGCACTTAGGGGCATGGTTTAAGGGTGGACTTGGCAGTGCTCAGTTAATGGCTGGAATTGATGATCTTGAAAGTCTTTTCCAACAAACTTGATTCTTTGATTCTGATTCTGTAAACTATTCCTGTGTCAATTAGATTCTTTACCCGACAAAAGAGATGTGACCACCGACAAACTTCTTTATAACATTTACTAATGTATCTGAACACAAGAGGGTAATTTTTTTTCAGTTTAATCCCTTGTGAAAAATCCCTTGTATCCCTCTGTGCTAAAACTCTATAGCTAGCCTTTGCCTTTCTGCTGAAACAGCCAAAAGAAGTTCAAATTTGCATTATCAGAAATGGTGTCTTACAGTGTCTTCCAGTGTAAGATCCAGCATAATCAGTGGAAATGTGATCAATACAGCCAGATAGTTCAAGGCAGTTCAGCTCACCCCAAAGCAGACAGTTAACATCAGCTAAAGCTTTCTCTTTGTACTCCATTGACTAGAGCAGGGTTTGCTTCACTTTTCACACAAAATCATCCTGCTCTTTCTGAAATAGCACAGGGATTTCTGCCTACCATCCCTCTGACCCTCTCAAAGGGCAAAAGTCTTGCACATTTTATATCAGCCACAGGAACTCCACTATTTTGAACATTTGGGTATTGTGGCAAGAAATTCCCGTGAGTGGATAACTAAGTCAAATGCTAGATCTCCGTCAAAGTGGAGTTAGACATCTGCTGGCATGTAGATACTTGAATTTAAATACTTTAGTACAGATATTTTTCAAGTGAGAGCTGGGACCTACCCTTGTTTGCTCTAGCCATTGAACCGACCTTTCATTTTTTTCACATCATTCATGTGGATGCATTTTGAGATTATACATAAGTTGAATTTGAACAGAAGCTGACAACTTGAAAAAGCTCCATGAGTGGTAATAATCTTTAAAAGTCAGAAACCATAGGCACTACATTGCTTTTGAAAACCACTGAAGGATCTTTTCAAGAATAATAAAATTATATAGAAATACATGGAATCAGCAAGCCTAAAAACTCAAAACAAAACCAGACGGACAAAACACATGGAAGGACAAAATCACTTCAGGTGTTCTGAACCCATCAACAGAAATAGTTCACTGTCATATAAAATCAAATGGAGGTTCATACTTACCTAAAACAAATTTGCTGGTCAAATGAGGTGGTGATAACATAATTACTTATAAGAAACAAAGCAAAAGCTGTGTTCTTGAGAGGCTTTTTTAACTGAATGTTAGGGCTCTGACACAAAGAAAGTATAAAAAGAAACTCATGCCTTGGAATAATGAAAAATGTTGGAGAGCAGTGGGTAGAAGGGATGTGTTCATTACAAGTATTCCTACATGGTATTTGGGAAACTAGAGAGCACTGGTATTTTCCCTTTTTTTTTTTTTTTTTTTTTTTTTCCCTTCAAATCTTCAGCACTGCATGCTGAAAGTGACCTACATCACTCTCCATACAGTACATCAAATAACCCATTACTTAACAAATCAGTGAAGCACCTCAACTAAATGAAAGGGACCTATAGCTTTAATCCCACTTCGATTAACTTTGTTCTTCTCACAAGGCAGACCTTAATTTATATCAATTTGCAGTAATCTTTACAAGAAAATTCTGCTCCACTTACACATGCTGTTTGACAGAAAAATGAATTTCTCAGGCATGTGGATGGCCTATGATGGTTCCAATAAAAATTGCCCCTAGTAACAATGAAAAAGATGAACACTTTCTGTCTGCTTAAATGATTTTTTACGTTAGACAGATGATGAGGTTTAATGTCGTATGTTGTGAATTCTCTCCACTAACAAATACAAGCAGCACTTTGATCAGCAGAAAGACCTCAAGGACATTTGGTGCAGTCACTTAGACTTTCCTGTACATCTCTGTAGAAAGGCATTTTGTTATTGAATTCAGTTATACTATTCTACATCTCTGTAAAATAAGTTAAATATTTCTAAAGGTCATCAAAACAGCATGTTATTTTACCAATGGGGAAATAAACAAAAGGAATCTTTCAGAATAATGTTTTACAAGTGGAACAAACTAAAGGTAATCACTTAATTACATAATTAGACACTATACTTATTTTAGGTGCCCCAATTTTTTGAGAACCCACAGTTCTCAAGCTATTTCTTTTTCTAGAAGTTTTCTGAGTGCAGTTTCTCAAAGAGCAGGTCTGTAAAGACAGTCAAATATGCATCTCTTATGCATTTCCTTAAGTGGGATTTAGAAGATGGAGCAGAAATAGAAGGTATTATTTGTGTGTGCATGTACTTTTGCAGAGTTAAGCCTAAATCCATAACAAGAAGATGACAATGGGATACTCAGAAGTCCTGTTAAATTTTTCCCTAATCCCTTAATGGTTTAAAGCCACAGAGAAGTCACAATTTTGCTGCATAACAAGCATGCAACAAATTCTTGATCTGCCAAAAATGTCTGGTGCTCAGATGCCAGGAGATCAGCCAGTTCATTTCTTTTGCACCTCAAAAGTTATCACACTCGAGGAAGTATATGTAAAAATAGATGCTGGAATAGTTTTGGCAGCAGGAACAGACTACCTGTGAACTTGTTTGTTAGCACATACACAACAGCCAATGACTCCATAAGAGGAAGAGTCAGGGAAAAAAAAAAGTAGGATGCCTGTTTTCAAGTTCATCTGCTAACACGAAGCAGAGCCTGAATCTAGACTGTGAATTCCCTAGTATTTAAGCTGTAAGACATGCATCATCTTTGTGCCCTTCTTTATTCAAATGACTATTAAAAAACTGATTACCAAGTAGAATATCTGTAGCAGAAGGACTGGGGCAGCCTTTCACCAAAACAAATGTTTTCTGAAAACTGAGAAATTCCCTGGAGCCTCAGAGATTGAGATTTGCAATGTTGCTTCACCTCTGGCAGAACAGTATTACAAAACATGTACTTGACCATCAGTGGGTTGCTAAAGCAACCACAGGGCTTCAATATATCATGCAGATGAGGGAATGGTTGCTTATTTTCAAATTACCAGGACTAAGGACTGAACTGTCTTAAAAAACAACAGACATCACGGATCCCAACAACTATGAGTAGAACTAGACACCTCATGACAACCCATATCTAGGCAGAGTTAGATCTGACCTTAACTCCAAACTAAATTTTGATATCTGAGTCCAGACTCCTGTTCAGTATGTCACTCACAGGTATCTAGTGCTTTCTGAAGAGCCATTAGGTTCCCTGACCTCTAGCTGGTGATTCAAAAAGGCAAGATTTCTGTCAGAGCTGCAGCCAGGTTGATGCTTTTGACATTGTAGAACAACTCAGGTATGTTAGGTGGTTATTTGGAGATAACCCTTTTGTTCTTGCAATACAAAGAGTTTAAGGAGTTATTCACCTGACCAAATAAAAGCATTTCTTTTATGCTGAATGGTTCTCTTAAATTTTCTTGACTACAGAAGAGGCATTAATATACCAACATTTAGATAGGCTTATGAGAATATTGAACATTGTAAGATCTAGGTTCTGTGGCAGATTTATACATGACATTATCTGCCTCACCACAAAATGGTTTCCAAAAAGAAAAAAAAATAAATAAATTGTTTTACAAAGATAGCAAATCTCACTTCTGGTTTGTAATTCTGTGGCCTACATAAACTCTTTGAGACATAAGAGAAAGTAATAGCAGGGAAAGGTTTTCTGAATGGTCTTTCTCATAAACAGTTAAGCAAAAGATATTCATAAAAGTCAGCTTGGAATTCAGGCCTTCTAACTAAAGAAAGAGATGCCAGTCCTGAAATTCTTTTTTTTATGTAATTTTAGATTATTTCCCACTGTGTCACACTGCAAGCACATCAATAATTAATGTGGCAGCAACAAATCCAAACATATGGATTTGTATGTTTTGTGTTGGTCTTTGTTGAAAGGATAACATTCTGTACAAACACAAACAAACCCTGTTGCCCTTCATTCTTCCCTCCCTCTGGGATTAGCATTGTACCAAGAGTAAAGGTAGACAGTTTACAAAGCCTTTTGCTGTTTAAATACATAGATGTCCAAGTAAATGCTATAATTTTTCAGTAAAGTTTTATTTATACATAACCTTTTATTGATTTGTGGTCAATGAATTAAGCAGTGGATAGCTGACCCAAGTTTGGATAAAACATTGCTAGTGCAAATATGGATTTTGTTGTGGATGTAGATTTTTGGTGGGTTGTTTTTGTTCTTTTTTTTTTAATCCCTCTGTTTCAAGAGGAGACATGTCACTGAGTCTATATCAATTTAAGAAATGGCAATTCATTGCATTTCTAATTTGTTGCTCAAGCAATTACAAATTCAGCTTTGAGATAAATTTGTAAGAAAGATGGTGGGTATCATAATACTCATACTAAAGTGATGGTATTTTATCAAGGCAATTAATGACAAGAGTATAAATTGGCTTGAATGATACTCAGGATCCTGGAGGAATTAATTTTTAAAATGAAAAAGAAAAAATGAGCAATCATAAACAAAAAGACAAGAAAGTAACAGTTTTTGAGCACAGTTTTCACGTATGAAGTCCACTCAAATGTATTTGTAGTTAAAATAGAGATGCACCCAAGGAAACTATAGCTTTCCTGAGGACAAAAAGAGGGGGTGGAGGGAGTACCATGTGTTTAAAATTAGAAACTCTTCTCAAAGCTGATGATTACAGTTAAATATAAATGAGGGATTCCAGCCCATGACTGTCAAACAGAAACAGCATCGTAGCCCTGAGGGCCTTTCTAAAAACCATCTGAGTTCTGGTCTGCTACAAGAAAGGTGATCAGTCACGCATCCCACAGTCATACAGGGGGAAAATACTTAATAAGAGTCATGAGATATTTGACCCAAAAGATTTGATCTAATATTCTTTATATAATATAAAATTATCTTGCATGACTTCATCAGAAGTCCCTGAGGATCTATTGCACAGTCACTGCAACTCTGTTTTGTTAACTGCCCATTTTTCCCTCAAATGAACCTTGTTAAAGATGCCTACTCATTTCAGCTTTCAGAAGGTCATTTCTGATTTTGAAATCATGGATGAAATACAAAAAATACTGATATTCTTTGTCTATGATTTACTCATTTCCCTTTTCACTAGCTCTTTTTCTTCCCTTCACTCGCCCTTTTTTTCCTTTTTTACTCATACTCATTTTGTGCATGGATGCATGAGGTGAAAAAACCCTAACCCATAGATCCTTTTTCTCTCTTACCAAGTTAATGAAGAAATAATAGTCCAGGATGAAGCTATATTGGAAACATAGAGTCTTTTTCTTTTTCTGACAGAGACAATCAGCCTGTCTTCTAATCAACAGCAAGATATCTAGCTAGAAAGTCTGCCAACAATATTACTTTTATTCAATGGATAGTCATTCAATTGATATGAAATGCATCTCAGATGAGAAGGGAGCTAAAATTATTTATCAATCTTAAGTGATCTGAAAAAACTGAGCAAACAATAGAAAAAAATCCAGTAAGTATATAGGCTTGTTTCCTTCCCCTGCTTGTTTGCATGTTTTTTCCTCTGGTAATATATTCTCCAGTATAAATGAGTTCATGACCAGTGCCTGAGATGCAAATTTGTTCTTCTAAAAACCTACAGGAAATCACAAGTTATTCCTCTTGCAACTAAAACATCTGCACTGCCATGGATTTATTTCATATTACACTCTTAATTAACTCATATGCGCATAAAATTTGAAGATGAAAAATGTATTTCCTAATACAAGCAGGCACGGTTTTCAATGTCTCAGATACTATTTATTTTTCTCTGAGATATGTTACAGAACATAAAAAGTCTGAGGGCTACCTGAAAGATTATGTATACTAAAAACAAGCATTTTGTACAAGCGAGATTTAAACCCATGAAGTAATAATAAAATCTTTGTTGTGCAGTAATTTACCTACAAGAATTCTTACTGGAAGTGACAAACTAAAGAATGGTTTAAAAACCCCCAAAACAGTAGATATTCATTGCTTCTACCAACTCTGCTGGCACATGATGCCTGGCTTTTTTTTTTTTTTCCCTTTTTTTTTTTTTTGTGGGGTTTTTTGGTTAGCTTTGTTTTGGTTTGTTGGTTGCTTTGGTTTTTTGTTTTCCTAAAGATTGGACCCCTAGGAAAGCAGGGAAACCCATATATATGATACACAACAAGGTTTCTGAAAGACAAGAAACTGAGAAGGGCTTTTTTTTCCTCAGATCTTCTGTAGTCACTATAATCACTGCTGATCTTTAGGTACTTATTTTTCAGGCAGAATTGATTTTTTTTTTAAAGCTATCATTGACCCTTTAAAATTGCTAAAACATTTCCAGATTTTAATGGTTTTTAAAAATTCAGCTTCAGTTTAAACTGTCAGAGCTTATTCTCAGCCCAAAAGTAATTTAAAAAAACCCTAGAAATGTCTTCCTCACACTCGCTAATTTGACAGGACAGGACACCGTGCTTGGGAGGGGTGAAAACACATAATTAGCAGAGCTTTATAATGAAGAAACCACAGCACATTATGTGCAAATCGCTCTACACCATACAGCATCTCCCTCAACCCCTCAGTACCAGCCAGGCTTATAGGAGACTCTATCCTGATTTAAAAACAGAAATGCAATGCATGTACCCTATTTTCTTTAAAAAAAAAAAAAAAAGCCCAAACAAATCAAAAAAAACAACCAACACCACCACCCTGCCCCCAACCTGTTATGAACAAGAGACGTCAGCTTGATACTCTGGTTGGCTGACAGGGGAAGAACTTATTTCACCCATCAGTAGAGACTAGAATCCAGGAAATAATACAATGCAAAAAAATAAAACAGACAGTGACTGAAATTTCACATCCGGACATGCTCAGTGATGATCTGTTAAGATTTTGGCAGAGCATAATGAAGAACCATCTTCTTTGTGACCTCACTGAACATTTTCTCTGCCCAGTTTGGTAGGCACATCTGCTCCTAAAACAATTTGCATGAGGCAAATTTTAATTGAGTCACTGAAACACAGAGCCATGATCTGCGAAAACTAAACAGACCAACATTTCTTTTGCATCAGACACAGGGAAAAATGCAACTTAAAAAAGAATGTTAAAGTATTTCCATGCTTTGTTGTTTTACATAGTTATTCTCTCCCTTTCTATTTCTAAATTAATCTTTTTTCCTTTTTTTCCTTCCTGCAACAATATTTTCATTACACCATACACAGATATGCATCTTGCCCTATTAACCTGCTCTGAAGTGGGACCTCATTGCAATCTTCAATATCCTCATGAGGAGAAGGGCAGGTACCAATCTTTTCACTCTTGGGACCAGTGACAAGACCCAAGGAAACAACATGCAACTAAACCTTGGGGATGGTTCAGGTTAGATAACAGGAAAAAGTTTTTAATCCAGAGGGTAGTTCCAGAGCAGTGGAATAGGCTCCCTGTGGCTGTGGGCACAGCACCAGCCTGACAGAGTTCAAGAAGCATTTGGACAATGCTCTGAGGCATATGGTGTGATTCTTGTGTCCTGTGCAGGGCCACAAGTAGGACTTGGTGACCCTGATGGGTCCTTTCCAACTCAGCTTATTCAATGATTCTTCCAAAGTGAATGAAACTTAGCAATCAAGTTATCCGTCAAGAAAACAGCATTAGGGTTTTTTTTAAAATATAATTCATATAATAAAAAGGTGAAATTTCACTCCAACTCCAACCAGTTGGCTCAGTAAAATGATGATTTCATCCCCAATTAAGGATGGTTTTCTCTGATATTAAGTGAGACCTGGACAGGATGGAAAGCTGGGTGGAGAGGAACGTATGAGAGCTCATTAAAGACAAGTGTAGAGTCCTGAATGCAGGGAAAATAAACCCCATGCACCAGAACAGTGTTGACCTGTTGGAAAGCAGTTCTGTGAAGAAATACCTGGGAGTCCTGGTGAAGAACTTGGCCATGAAAAGAAGGCCAGGGGTATCCCAGGGTGCTTTAGGAAGAGCATTGCCAGAGGGTCCTGGGAGGTGATCATGGCTCTCTACCCAGCCCTGGTGTGACCACACCTGGAGCACGGTGTCCAGCTCTGGGCTGCTCCTTTCAAGATGGACAAGAAACTATTGGAGACAGTCCAGTAGAGGGCAAGAAAAATGATTGAGGAACTGGAGTATCTCTCCTATGAGAAAAGGCTGAGAGAGTTGGGCTCATTTATCCCAGGGAAGAGATGACAGGAAATCCTATCAATGCACACAAACAATTGCAGGTGTCAAGAGAATGCAGCCAAGCTCTTTTCATTGGTGTCCAGCAAAAGAAGTGGCAGAGGGCACAAACTGAAACACCTAAAGTTCCATCTGAATATGAGAAAAAAATGCTTTTCTTTGAGGGTGACAAAGCACTGGAACAGGTTGCCTAGAGAGGATTCTGAGTCTTTTTGTCTTGAGATACTCACAATCTGCCTGGATAAAATAATGTGCTATTAGCTCTAGGTGAACCTGCTTTATCAGGGAAATTGGACAAGATGACCTCCAGGAATCCCTTCTAACCTAAACCATTCTGTCATTTTGTGATTCTGTGATGATTGTAAAATAAGCAAAGCTATTTCCATTCTCTCATATCAGGGAAAAAAAATCACAAAGATTTTTTAAAAAATTACATTAAAATAAATATTCAGCTAATATTTTCTTTAAATCTAAATGCTGACATGAAGATTCCTGCACCTGCAGTCACAGAGTACATTCAACATTAAAGTGAATGTTTTTGATCTTTAATTAAAATTTGAATCCTGTAAGCTATTTTTAGGACTATGTGTGGATATGCACACACAGAGATCACACTGTCCATTAGGTTCATAATCACAAAGTTTTCACAGCACTGTCAGTGATCAGCATTAGCACAAGAGGACAAACTGGTAGCCACATACAGTTAATGAGCAATTCACATCTGGTTCCCATGCTGGGACTGCAGTATGAGGCCAGTCTGTTGACATGAAGATTTTGGGATAATCCAAATTCTCTGTCAGAGAAAATGAAGTAGCTAGGCTGTGCAAGCAACACTGCAGTCCACTCCAGTACTGAGCTGGACAGCTAACCCAGTCCTATGCCACAGCACGGCACAAATCAGGAGCATTTTAATAGCCCATCTGAGGGCTGCTTTCAGAGTAATCCTTCAGAGAAGCCCCACTAAGCACAAAGCACTCCAAATCTTGCCCACATGGAGATGTTGGAAATGTGGCTCATACAGCCATGAAGGCTAGCCAGCCTAATCCATCCTGCAGCCAAACTGGTTGACATCAAACATTGGTCTGAAGCTGAGGGAGATCCCTCGTCAGCCCTGTCAATACACGCTGACCCACAGCAATGGTCTGAGCTCTGGAGATCTACAAATACCCTACATCTGTAGATATCAATTGATCTACAAATTGGCAGAACAATTTCTTTAATAATAAAAATATTTTTCACTGGATGTGCACAGAGTTTGTTTACCAACAATCAAAACTCAGAAATGCATTGTAGAAAAAGGGCAAGAAACCCCCCACAATTGTGAAATGGGATTATAGTAATACTGTGACAAGAGTTTTAATGTTTTGCTGTTTCTAATTCCATTCATAGTTGTTCAGTTTTACCAGAGTACTGAAGTGCTTAAAAATGTTTTCATGCTTTGTGTACTATATCCTTTCCAGGCATATCTATAAAGTTCTCCTTAAAATGTGCTTATACACCTAGAAAAGAAGCCACCTATTTTTCTTTTGGCTTTATTCAAGTATCCTGACAATTCACTGAAAATATTGCAATACAGTTCTCATGCAGTACTGGCTGCAGACCCACTAGAAATAGGAAATTGAGTCAAGAAAGCATGCAGGTAATACACAGTGTTTTCTAAATACAGAGATCAGGCCAAAAGCCAGCACAGTGTAAAATGGGAAAGCATCCAAAAGAGAACTTTATGCTGTTCTCAGGCATAAATATTTATCAACCAGTGGAAGAGAATGTCACATTCCTCCTCAAGCAAAGAATTTGCTCAGAAAGCATTCCAGAAGAGACAGAAGGGAGAGAGAATAAAGAAGAAGAAAAATAAAAAACCGTAAAAATGTTGCCTTTATGTTGTCAAGCTGGGTTATAGCATAGAGCCCCAAATAAGAAGCTGAACTAATCACTGTTACTTTTGTTGTCAGGGAGAAAGAAGCCTCTTCCAGAACACCAGCCATCTCCATGACTGGCCAACACTGAGTGCAGCACAATCAAAATGTCAAAAAACCCATTATGCCATGTGAAAGCTGAAGATAATTTAGAGGTTGATGCATGTGGTAAATGAAGTAAAGCAGGCTGTGAGTATATACCACACTCATCTCATTAAAGCATCACACACCTTTTCTAGCTTACATTTACTTTCCTCTCAGAGAAACACAATCAGCTTGCTTGGTTTCCTAATGAGTATAATAGACAATCATGTAAAGTAGACTATCACTCTGTAAATATGTAATGGAGAACTTCAGGCAGTCTATTAGATGTAAACTTGCTTAATTCTTTAATTATGTGTCTTTGATCAAAAGCAGCTCACTTGAAAAGATTTGTTAAAAAGCAAAGTAATGAGCACTCACCTTTCACGTACACTATTGACTGTTAGGCCAACCTGATATAACTGTGGTTTCACTGCTTGTATGTCAAGCATACCACTAAAATTGAGATAATAAATGTTTCTTACAGCTATTAAACCTTTTCTCTTGGAGACACTGACCAGTAAGAGCTGTTCTGCACTTTTAGCTTTTCTTTCCATCTCTGTCAAGTATTTCAGAGAATTTTTAAAAGAGCTAATTGAGGCCATTTATCTTTATTTTTTTTCTTCTTTGTCTTTATTCCCTTCCCTTTCCTCATTAACCTCAAAATCTCTGTTGAAGATCTCTTTCCTATTACTTTCAACACCTTATACTGTTCCTTGGACTTCATCTTCTGACAACCCTTAATCAAGACACAATCTTTTCGAGACTCTTACCTGCTACCTATTCATCCCATGTGGCTATTTCCTTCTCATCTCCTTCCTACCTGGTCCCTCAAATAATTTCCTCTGTTCAAGTCTGGTGCCATTTTGTGCCAAGGCACAAAAGAGTTGCAAACAAAGTTAATATCATGTGCTATTCATAGGTTTTACAACCATGGTAAAATATTGGCCTGAAGGTGGTGTGACAACAGGAAACATTTCAGAAACTGCTGCTCCAACCTTTTGGCTATAAGTATAAATAAATTTCTGTCATCTTTGACTGGCCAAGGCTCCAGCCCACACTGCCAGAGACTGGCGATGAAATCAGTGGATGAAATCAGTGGCAGCATAACAAAAACAAAGAATTGACCATGAAAAGGCTTGGAGCACAGTCCGAAACGTGTAATGGTTAAATAGGGTCTAGAATGGAGTAAAAACCCTTTTCAAAGCAGCAAAACTGGAAGTTAAATTACATGGATGTTGTCAATATAGAATTGTAACTATCTATCAACAGATCTTAGGTAATTTCCACAAACATGGAAGTTTTGTCATGAGAGAGTAACACACTACATGTTTTCTGTAGTTCTTCTGTATAGTGAAGTATTAGCAAATTTATGACTGATATGAAAGACAAGGTTCATTTGTGCTGCCTACTTCAATCTAACTTTACTGGAAAAAAAAAAATCAGGTAAAAGACTGAAATTAGGCAGAAACTAAAATAGGAGGATGCATAAGAATGGTCTCTGCAGCAGTCCTGCAGCTTACTGGACATCAGGAAAAGAGACTGATGCTATTCCTCTCCTGCAAGTGTATCTTGTACACGGGAACCTGTAAGAGTATTAAGCCCAGCAATTTGAATTCCTTTCCATTGATTACATGAATCTATTTTTAATCAAATTTTTCTTTTCTAAAAATGAAAAAAAACTCCAACTTTTGCTGTATTCTTTTACAACCAAGGGTGACTAAATACTCCTCTTTTTCTGTAAGAAAAAAAGAACCTACACATTGAACAGAAAGAGCCTCATTCGTCTTCTCAATACAGATACAGTTTGTGCAGATCACTGTTTCATAAAAATAAAAAACGCTTTAGGAGAGCTTACCAAACCCCAAAATGTCAAAAGAAGAAGAAAAAAGGGATGATAATTTCAGTTCTGGAAACATGTTTTAACTCCACATGTTCACTTACTGAAACTGTTGTACAGAATCCATTCCAGCTGCTGCAAATAACAGCTTATATTCTTCTACTGTTTCTATCTGCAGTTTCTTCTCTATGTCAAACATAATGACCTAATTCTCTGAAATCCTTATTAGGACACATGCAAATCAATATCATGTTTTGCCACACACTGCCTAAAGTTTCCTTTTGGGGTAAATGCATACATACAATTACTAGATCATCAAGATTTACTTGGATTTTAGAGTCGAGAAAATTTTTCTTGATTTGCATGAAATGTTGTTCTTTTTAAAAAATATATTCTTGGACAGTTTTCGGCAACATTTCCAAGACATTAGTGTTTTCTGACTTTGATGATGGTATATTGTGTAATTTACATTAATGCTAACTTTCAGAAAAACTTTTTTTTTTTTAATAAAATACTAGAATGTTTCAAATATTCTTCAAATTCCACTTGCCTCGCAGAATTACAAATCACATCATTAAAAATCAGCCCAAGTGCAAATACTGGTATTATGTTAGAGAATAAGATTGACAAGTGTAAGAACTGCAATTATGACATGCACTAAGCAACATTTTAAACACAAATAAAAAATATATATATTTCTTATCCCTGAAAATTGATGGTATTCAAGAGTGAAACTTTCATTTAACTTAATTTCACACTGCCTCAAACCAAGACCTCTAGGAAATCCTCTTTTGTCTGTTTTAAAGTAATTAGTACAGATTTCTTGCCCCATATCTGTTTATTCTTTCATTTCTTCTTCTGACTAAGCTGAGCTTCATCAGTCGACAGTCATCTGTATCAGAGTGAAGCAAATAGTTCTGACTAAATGAAAAAGCACATTCCATTGCAGCTTGTTGTGTTCTGACATACCTGTGGTGATCCAATCGATGACATGCATGCATAACTACTGCAGACAGCAGGAAGTGCAAAAAGTTACGAATATAAAGGCCTGGGTACAGCAACAAAGGGAAGGTATATTCTGTATTTTTTAACTTTTCTCAGTTTTTTTAATGAGGTGGAAAATACAGAATTTGTCTCTTGAAATTCCATACTAAATTTCAGGGGAAGATAGCTAAGAGAATCTCAGCACTTCTGATTACAGAGCCTTTGAAGAATTGTTTAAGTTTAGAGTAAAATATTACACAGGAAATATCTTCAAAATATTCTAAAAATATGAACGTGAGATTGTTCTGAGTTAAGTCTCAGAACACAGGTAAACAACAGGTAAACTACAGTGTTTCTGGATTTTCTTTGAGTCACTGATGTAACCCAGAAATCTAATTTACCAGTGTCTTTAGCAGTTTTGCAGGAGTGCTACCCTATGATTTTTCTCACTTCGTGATTTACTCATCTGTTGATTTCTGCAAATCTTCCTTTTCATCTGCAATGCTGTTTTTGCTTCATCCTATGCATCAGAGTTAAAAAGGAAAACTTAAGAGTCTGATGTAATTCAGCTTGTCCTTTTCCCCCACAAAGTTACCCTGCATATGTAAGGAAAACATAAGCAGCAGTCCAGAGCAGGAAGGTGCTACATACCTGCACTGACATACTGGCATGTCTGTTTCCATTGTCAAATCATCAGCTCAGGCTTAGCCCCCATTGCATGTGCTAGAAAGTTTTTCATACACATTCAGTCAGTTCTCTGCACTAAATCTCTGCTGCAGCCTCTCTGATTTTACACATTTCACTAATTACCCTAAATGAGGAGCATGGTCAACCAAGTTTCCTTTGCGGAGGGAGACCCTTTTCTCCTTAGAAAGAAACTCAGCACAACCAAGAACTTCTGTTTGGAGATTCTTTTGTCTCTCTACTGGGGATGAAAGGTGTTTAAAGGGACTTAGATCTTGACACTGGGGACTTTGAAAAACATCTGAAATTAGCTGGGATCAACCTTGGCCCCAAGCACTGCTGACATATGTAGAGGGCTGCATGAGGCCATGGCATGAACAGTTATCTCATGAAACTTTGTACAAGGTTGTCCAAACAATCTGGATGAGTTCATACTGCAAGTACCTTAAGTCTTCCAGTTCTGAAAGGCTGCCTGTTCAACCCATCCATTTAAAGAGGATTTAGAAGTCAGGGAGGAAGGAAGAAAGGCAAAGAGAAAGGAACTAAGCAAGACAGAGACATGCATCTATCTACAACACTTGAAGTCTTCCTGTCATGCTCTTCTTTTTGTGTTGACTTCTTCCTTAGCTGGTTGAGTAGGGACAGGAATATAGATTACTAGAGAAAGATAAACCTTCCCTTAATGAGATGAGAAGAATATGAGAAAATATTGTTTACCTAAGTCAAGATGACAGAGAAAAGGGTTAAGCTTCCTCTCTTTGAACAAAAATTATGACCTAGTGGTCAGAATGGAAGACTAAGACTGTGGGATTTGTTCCCTTTCTTGCCCCAAATAAGCTGTCTGAACTTATTTTTATTTTCTCAGTGCCACTGTTTCAACGTCTGTATAATAATAACAGTTCCTCATAAGGTTACTGGAAAGTTTAATTTATTAATCTGTGTAAAGTACTGAGCAATTCTTAGAATGGGATTGTGGACATGTGAAATATTATTAATCTGTCAGATATTTTCCTATAAAATGAGACCCTTTTGTCTAAGTAAAAAATAATTGGTATGACAACAAGACTGAAAGCTTTTAAATATAACATAAAAGCTTACTTATAATGATGAGCTTGTCAACTGACACTACATCCTGCAGAAATTGTGATTCAAAGACTATAGCATGACAACAAAGCAATATTTTAGCTAGCATAGTTCACATTTATACGTATTCCAGTATTATTATTACACACACACAAAAAAAGAAAGTATAAGGGACAAAGAAACAAATGCACCTCTGAGAAATCTCTGCCAGCCTGACAGTTAAAAAGATACTGCTCCTCTGCTAGAGTTTTTGATGGATATTAGAGGAATCAAACTTTGGAGTTCTTTAGCACACATTCAAAACTATTAAAGCATGAGTTTCAAGGAACTGTACCCAGAGAGATGCACTATCAGAATTAAAGAAGCATAGTAAAGAGATATTTGATACCTGTAAAAGAAGGCTAAGGTTTTATCTTATGGGAATTCTGGCAAGCAGTGTGCCTATGTGTTATAATAAGGACTGACTATGAGAAAAGCAGCAGGCTGGGAATACACAGAAAGTCGACGAAGATGATGAAGGGCAGATTTTGACAAGGACTTTTTCAGACAGGCTGAGTTTCTTATAACAGAAAGCATGTTTGAAGAAGGCAGGCTATGAGCCCAAGAGTGGTAGCATTAATGAATAAACCAGACAGGCAGGAAAGGTACCATGTGTTCTTTTATTCATCTTACTTTAGACAGGAGCCATGACAGAAACCCAGTCTGCCTCCTATCTTTCTAGTCCTTATATGTGATAACAGGAGCTTGGTAACACCACTTCTTCCCTAGCAGAGAATCACACTGAGGTTCAAGCTAGCACGAGAATGAGTGTTTAAAATTCCCTTCACCACTTCTGTTACCTTCAAGGGGGCAAGGACCAGGTGTTACCTTTAACACAGATGTAATGCCACAGAGCCTCAGCCTCTGTTTGGTTCTGCAGCTCCCATAGCAACTGCTATTAAGTGCTAATAATATGATTAGGAGAAAAGAAAGAACTGCTTGAAGGACTGAAAAGTAACAGAAACATTTTATGACAAACCTGCATATCTTTACACCTGATGTTCTAGGAAATACAACTGAAAATGCTGTTGATAACTACAAAGAAAAAGAGAATTAAGTACATCAGATAGTGCAATAAACACTTGGTGTAATAAATACTTCTATTTCATACTTTGGGAGGTAGCAGTGTGCTAGAAAGCAGAGTGACAAGTGTGCCTTAAAAAGTATAAATTTACTGGTGATAAGAGAACTGACTCACTTGCAAACCAAGATCCTATCTGCAAGCAAAAGAAATGGAATCCCTGCATAAAATGTCCAAACTAGGATACTTTATGATTGTATTGAAAAAGAAGAAACAGGGACAGCACAAGGAAAATAATATATGGTTGCAAAACAAAATTCAAGACTGTAATTCAGCTGAGGTCTGCTGACCCCACAAAGCACAAAAGCCCAACTCAAACAGCTCCTGAATGACAATGAATAACTGAATTCCAGCTCCAGTATTTCAGCTAAAATCAGGATTCAACATAAACCAGCAAAACAAGACTCTTAAATCTGTTTCTTACAGCCTGCAGGTGAAAAATGTCAAAAAGCCAAAATGGCAGCAGCTATCATTTGTGAATTTTAAATAGATAATTAAACTAAAGAAAGGCTCCTGTACACAGATGGGAGATTTAAAAGGTTAATGAAGGTATAATAAAGATGGAGATCTGACTATGAATGCAAGAGCGGCTTGAAAAAACAAATGCGAATAACAGACAGAAAATAAAGCTGATTAAAATAATTTACATTGGACCCTTGCCTTTCAACTTGCCATCTACTTTTCTGGTCATTTACTATACATAGACACATAAAATATGTATGATCCCACTTGTGGGATCTCAAACATGACCATCTCCCATGACCCATTCTGAGTCAGTAAGGCCACTATGACAGCATATGCATATTTATAAAAAACCCCTAACAAATCCTTTTCATTTCAGCCATTCTCCTTTGCCTTGCCAAGTGTCCATAGCAAGCTGGATGTTTATGTAGCTTTCAGTAGCTATTTTAATCTTGTCATTATTTTGAAATTATCTAAACTTATGGATGGCAGAAATTATTATGTTTTACTTTTACAGCCAGGAAACTTGGAGGTGACACTGGAGGTAAACACAAACTTCCTCTCACTGATTTTCACTTCCTCAGGGTGGATGGTTATTTGTTTCTTCACAGTAAGATTTACAAAAGATATGACACAGTGTAAGGGTTAACGTGATAGGTCTTAGAAGTAGTATCTCCAGGCAAAGTTGATCTTAGGCAATATTTTAACTTTTCAGAGCCTTTGAATAAATAAATAAATAAATAAATGCAGCATGTTTTGACAGTGCCAGATTATCTGTGAGTTTCTCATTTTCCATGAAAGTATTTTTGTAATAGTGCATCCCCTGTCTCCTCTTCATGGAATACCTCAAAAAATGAGGTATTCTAAACTTTTCTCTAAATCCCTGAAATCTCATATTGGACTTAATACCTGCAATAAATTATTTAAAACAATATAAACTGTGATTTGGACTAACTGAAAACATATAGAATGCAGCCAGAAATGCACATATATTTGATTGCATAGAATTTGTTTACAGCTTTACTCTTCTCCTTCAGGCAATACCTTACAAAGTGATCTTTGAAAGAATCAAAGCTCTTCTGATTCTAAGCACCAGAGTGTCTTTGTGTAGACACTAATATAGTAAATATTTATTCTGAATTCTGTATACAGCTGTACTACTGTTCTTAACCACTGTAAATAACTTTGTGGATATTAAACAACTTAATAGTTGCTTAAATCCACCTTATTTCAGTCCTGGCAAAGAGAAGCAAGAAGCTTTACAAAGTATTTTTAATGATAGAATAACCAAAGCACAGGGTTTGTCTGAAATATCCCCCTAGCTCCAAATTCAAGTAGCACTATCTCAGTGCACCTGAAAGTGCTAAAATGTATGTTTAACTTTAAAAAGCTTTTCATCAACACAAAGAGACATAATTTAGCAAAATCTGCCTGAAATGAAGGCATTGGACCCAGAAGTTGAAATTTGTGTGCTCACAGAAAGGTGAATTTAAGTATTTTTGGTATTTCCATCTCCTTTCAAGAGTACTTGTTCACTGAGTTGGACTTCAAAATAGGTTAGAAAGGACTCAAGGTGTTAAAATTTATGTCTCCTTGCCGAAGTGTCAGGCTGACTAAAACCACCACCAGTAATGGCTCCTTTTTCCTAAGTATGCCCCTTTACAGGAAAGAAAGTCATGAACAGGAAAGCAGTCATGTAGAAATTGTACAAGTGGTCCTAATCCTTTGAATATTTTCTGTGTAGGAGGAATTTGGGATAGTGGTAGGTTAGCATATATTGCAGGAAGAGTGCAGAGCGTCCTCAATAAATTTCAGCTTTGGCAAGCATATTCTCACTGATTTCATAATTGCTGACAGTTGTCAGTTGGCTGGGACCAAGCTACAAGATGATTGGAGTTGAGAGTAAGCAAAGCAGAGAAACTGCTTAAAAAGGGAAAAGGAAAAGAAAGGAGTGCTCTGGCATCAAAAAATGAAATTAATCAGTAAAAAAAGCAGGATCCTAATACTGATGATGGAAATAACAGTGGAATAACCTGTAATACACCACTCTGCAATGCTCCAGTGTGAAAGAAGAGGGGCAGTTCCCATGGCAGCACCCAAGTCAATCAAACAACATATAGACCACATACATGATCTGTACACAAACACACAGAGTCAGGGTGTTATGACACACACACACACATGTCCTGGCCTGAGATGTGGCTGACTCAGTCAGCCACAAGAAATTCCTGAATGCAGCACAGTTGGAGCCAGTAAAGAACAGCATGAGAAGGTGACAAAAAGGACAGAGTGATGGTGATGAGAGGAGTTCTGTGAGAACAACCAAACTGCACCTATACGTGAAGAGCAGAACTGGAGACCTTTTGTGGAGAAAAGAGCCCCAGAAAGCAGTATCAAGTAATGCCATAAAAGATCAAGATTACCTAGGTAATGGGTTTAGAGGTACTAAGTTTGGGTATGGATGTAGGACAGCAACACCAAGGCCAGCAACTGGATCAAAAAGGATCTTGGTCTGGCTCTTGAACAGACCACATGTGGAGCCAGTTCCAGATCCCAGTGTGTGCCTGTGTGTTGTCTGCTCCACTGTGTGACCAGCAGCAAGCCCTTTGCTCCTCAGCTGGACGAGAGAGCACTGGGGCTGTTCAGAGGGTGTCACCTGGACACGCTCTGCTCTGTTATGCATGTGGCTGGTCCTGCCTTATGGTGTGTGTGGGGATGTGAACACGCTCACCTCTGTGTGCCTGCACAAACACCTCTGCAACACATGCCAGCCTTGCCACAAGCTGGACCTGCAAATGGGAATGGCAGCAAACAGACTCAGAGGAGAAATCACCTGAGCTGGAAAGTCAACTGGATTAGAGTTGCCATAAAAGAGCTTTTCTTTGGAAGTCCTCTGCTCCCATTTAATTACAGGGGGCTTTATAGTTGAAGATGGAGAACCTGCGTTGATACAATAAAACTAAAAATCAAACTGGAAGTTTAAAGGAGTTGCAGAAGTGAAATATATGTGCTCTGTCTGACTAAGAGAATAAAATCCTTTCTTATTCTCTTTCTCCATGCTTATTTATGTTCATCTGTGTGTGCATAAATAGGAAGACAAACCAAAATACAGGCAGATAGATGAAAAAGAATCAATACATTGTTGTTGAAACCCTTTTGGTTCAGCTTGAACTTTACAGAGGGGCAGGATATTCCTTTTTGGGAAGGGATAAAAGCTTTGTTGTACAGGTGTCACTGACTGTACCGTATTTACACATAAAAATTACTTTTGTCAGACAGATAAAATATTAATTTGCATTCCTCTGAGGTTTTATTTATTTATTGGTGGTTTTGGGTTTGGTTTTTTTGTTGTTGTTCTCTTTTTTTTGAGAGGGTTTGTATATTTTTTTCTTTTTTTTTTTGTTTTATGTTGGTTTTCATTTACTAATCATTGCTCACTAATGTAGACAGAAAGTGCATGAACAATTTGAGTAGATTTACAGCCATGCCTCTTCCTAGATTTTGACACTGTTTTCAAATATGTCACTCAAAACAAGAGTAGTTTAATGGTTATCATGTATTACTAATGAATCCAAACGCTTTGAGATGAACAGGATCTTTCATCTCAAGAGTGGTTTATCAATAGTACAACCTTGTCATGAGAATATCCAGGGAAATTACTGATATCAGCATACTAAAATAATTAGGCCATTATTACTTACTTCCTGTATCTGCGCTCTTATTTCTGCTTTTGCCTATGTGATTACACGGAAATAGCACTGGAATGTTCAATAACTCCATTCAGTTAAGAACTATTTTTGTATTCATTGAATGTAGCCTTATATGAGGCTTGAGTAAATACTGCCCACAGATAGACACCCTTAATGTTACCCTGCCTACTATGAAGGAAATCACAGGATTCAATCCACTGAAACAACTTTCTTCAGAGCATGTGCCTACTCAGTGCCTACTCAGAGGGCAAAGCATTTGCTGTTGGGTCCCCAGCTGGAGGGAGATCTTTGAGACTGGACTCCTAAAACTAATTGTTAACTTTGCCTCAAATGCCCGTGAGATTTGCACTTTGAGTACGTCATTATCTATATATTACAGCCTTTTCATGGAAATTTATATTATACCATACCAACAATTAAAGGAGATAAGAAAATTAAATGGCACATTTGTAGATGTGCTGCAGCAATCTTGATGTGGTTTTTTTTTTATTATTTTTATAGTATTAATTTCAGACACGATTCTTATTTAAAAGAGAAAAAAATGAATTTATAAACATTCCGCCTTACATTAAAAACATAAAGTGTCTTTATGATAATTATAATGGAATAAAGTAGAAGTTGTAGACTCTAATATTAAATTTATATACTTCAAACCTAGGTTTTAAATTTTAAAGATGCCAACAGATGAAAGTCTAAGCATGGAACAGCACTTATAGATGAGGGGGCCACCATATCTGTCAGTCATGAGGCCACTGCTGCTATAGTCAATATTAAATCCTAGTGCTGGATGCTTCACTCTTCACTAAAGCAATAAAGCACAAAAAAAAAGATTGCTTGCTATCCTTATTGGCCAGAATTGCAGCTGGCTTAAATGGCTACATCTTTTCTAACCACAGCATAGCTACTTTAAGAAGTATTACCCATTTCTTTAGAGATATCATCATTCATGATATCTTTCTATTCAAGAAAGCATCATCAAGTATACATGTAGTTCCTAAAGCTGCATCATTTATAAATACACACACAGACATGTATCAGAAGTTTCCTGTCTCTGACACAGAATTTCTAAAGCTAAACTGTAGAGCTAGACAAGATGATTGCATTCAGACTACACAATTTCAAATCAAAATTCTGTCTGTGAAATTGGTTTGATCTGTAGACAAATGTCAGCTCTGTGCCCTATTAAACTTGCAATTGTTTTAAAAGGACATATCAGTGAGTCCTGAAATGTTGAATAAATGTTAATTGGAAGTCAAAGAAAATATCATGAGTAAAATAAAATATGCAAAGAAAAAGCATTTTCAATCTACAACACAGCAACAAGTGGATCCAAGAAAGAAATGCATTACCAAACATTCAGGCTCCATCTTAACAGAAGACAAGACAAATACTGGAAGCTAGTTTCATTTAAATGAGTATAGTCCTGATTATTATTTTTTAAAGTTGCTACCATGAAAGTATATTAATTTTAAAGATTAACTTGCATGATTAAATTGATTGTTGACCTACCTATTAGCAATCCCATATGCTTAGTAGGGTAAAATGCATGGGATTTATGATTGCCATAACATACTCATGTAAAGCATTGAGGATTTGTATAATCTAATTAGAATGAGGAAATAGCAATTTGTAATGTTCTACCTTTTTATTATTCACCCAAGACTAAGTATTATGAATGATTTTTTTTAAAGTATTTCAATCATTTTTCTCTGGTAAATTTGTACAGTTTGACAGCAGCAATTTAAAAATGAAGACAGAAGAGGGATTTGATTTTTATTTTTAATTATGGAAATGCAATCTTCTTCACATCTACTCTCAAAATGATGACTAGAGGCTATTTGCTTAAGTGAACAGTGAACAGTATGATGAGTGAATAATCACACTCACTGCAGGAACTGTATAACTTATGAAATTATCCTAAAAGGCTGCTAGATATAATACTGAAGGGAAATACCATCAGAACATTCTATTGTATACCCTCTTAGAGTAAAAATATAATTTTGATGGAATAAAGTAAATCACATCTTGATGTGGGACAGCAGTAAAGAATTTCATGGGTATGCTCTTTCCTAAATCCTGCTAAGAATTTTGTAACTTGGAAGAAAAATCTAATAACAATACAAAACCTGATTATTTAAATTCATATAGTATGAATAATGTCATCAACACAGACCTTAAAGGACCCAAATACAGTAAGTATGACAATGTTGTTGGATACCAAAAAAACCAAACAGGTGTTAGCTCAAATGATACCGAGTTCAGAACAAATTCTAGCAGAATATGAAGATAAATGAAATAAACTGACATTGCTTATTCTCTGAGAAAACAAGATACAAAAGCTTGGTTTCATACGATTCAGTGCGAAACTTCCTATTGACAAAGGCTGAGGAACTATTTTGATTTTAGGCTTTTGGCTTTTTTTGTTTGTTTGGGGTTTTTGTTTGTTTGTTTGTTTGTTGTTTCTGTTTTTGTAGTTGTTTTCTCTAACAAGAGTATTCCAATTTCCATTTCTGCTAATCTCACACTTTAATTGCATGTTAGTGAACTTTTTTCTCACTCACACTCTTAGGGAAGAAAAGATCTGATAAACTACTTTCTGAATTTACTAACAACAATAAAAAAGACCCTTTTACTAGTCATTTATCTTCAAGTGCATCTGGAGAAACATTTTCTTTTCCATAGGACAGAATATAATATCTATTAAATTTTAATCCTAGGCTTGTTACCTATACAGACCTAATTCACATACTCTCCAGAGAAGATTCAGTTTTAGTCTTGAAATTTAATATAACCAACCAGCTACAACAGAGTCAGTCAATCAATGTCAAGAAGGCAGTTTTAGCGACCTTAACTAAGCACTCCCTTTATTTTTAAATTTGTACAGAGAAAAAAGAAGGAAGAAGGAAAAAAATTCATCTTTTCTTATTCTTTCTATTCCTCTCACTTTGTTAGGCCTCACCTGAGTGACAGAAAATTCTGCTACCCTGCAGTTTTACTATAGCAAAAGCTTTGTGACCTTTGTTTAAGCACATGCAGATAACAGCAATAAGATTGCATGTAGTATATGCATATGAAAAAAAAATCTCCTTAATTCAAGATAATCTTGAATTAAGTAATAAAATAATCTTCATTTGGTGAGATGATCCTGTCTTGTGCTAGTTTTCAGCTTTCCCATCCTGCTATGCTTCACGGAGTGCATCAGCACTTCAGATCAATCTTATATCCTCAGTCATGTATTACTCATCCCATTTCTGTACGTTCCCTCGTTTGACTCATTGTCCACATTGCTGCACATTTATGGGGGCAGATAAATCAGAATCTTTGGGTTGATGGACTATCCAGTTTCATCACCTTTTACTATTATTTATCCTTCCTTTTATGTCAGTATGGCAGCTACAGAACAGCACCGTCTTCTTCATTTCCCAGAAGGGCAATGTAACAAAGGGAATGGAATATATCCTGTGCAACTTCAGATATTTATCTCATCTAAGAGTGGCTGTCTAAAGCAATTTAGATGAACCAAGACTAGTGGTGCTTATTTCTCTCCAATGAGTAGAGGGAGTTTAGGATGGTTAGCTGAGATGCAGTCATCTGAATTTAGGAAGTCCACCTGTCCAAGGTCATCAAAGTAGTCTGAAAAGACATTTCAACTCACATGTCAGGTCTCCATTTTGTATTCTGGAATATCTGAGAAATAAAGTAATGGAATAGATTTTTTAGACTAATGAAAAAGAGTTAATGTTGTACTGGTGTTCTTATGAACTGAAAGAAAATATTTAGTTTATGAATGTCTTCAGATTCTCATTTGATATAAAATATTGTAAACATCTTGAAAATTTTAGATCCCATAGTTATAGCTTATCATATTATTTCAAAATTCTTAAAATAAACAGCTCCTAAAGTAGAAGTGCAGTTAAAAAATAAGTTTTAAGGTTTTAAAATTATATACACAGATTTGATATAGACAGATCTCTCTGCATCTAGGACCACTTATTACTTTTAACATAAACAAAATGAAGAGTCAAATGACAAATATGTGAATACTTATTAATACTTGAGTTGTACAAAAAGAATGGATCTAAACATTCTTAACTGGACCATTGAAGGTTGACTTGTCTAGCAATGAAGAATGTCTCTGTAACACTAAAAAATGCTTCCTGTTGACTCAGATGATGATATTTTATGCAAAAAAAGGAGCATTAGTGGATCCATATCAAAACCTGAAACTCGGTTTATTTGTATTTTTGCCTTTGGTACATTCCATGATCTAGAGCTTTGAAAATGAGTTGAAAAGTGCACATGAAAGTGCCAAACAACAGATGAAATAAAGATAAGGTTAGAAGTGAACAAAATATCTGTTCACTTTGATCTCCAGCTCTCAAACTATTATTTATAGTACATACTGTCCTTCTCAGGTGAAAATGTGACTCCTATTAGCATAAAGTTGTACTAATGACCAACACAGGAAGACTTTGACTTCTAGTTCTTACTAGGCAATTATAATAACAACAACATAAAAAATTAATTACTTTAAAAACAGGGGTTTTGTTTGGTTTGTTTGGGGTTTTTTTTTCTAAATTAGATACTTTCTTAGCCTTACAGAACACTGTAACAGAGTAACTGACTGAAAATTAAAACCTCTGTATCGTTCACATCCCCTCTTAAGGTCAGAAATTATTTAGGCATATTTTTGAACAGTGTATTCCTTGCTTTGTTTCATCTCCTTGATGGCTTTCATATCCTTTTACCTGTGTTTCCTAAGGAAAACAAAGTGCTGCATTTTACTTGCAAACACAAACAAATTCTAAGCATCTCTTTCCTGCACAGGGGAGCAGCTTTTACAGTGAACATTGCTACATTTTGCAAATGAGAAGCAAAAGCTGAGCAAGGACAATTGTGACAAATCCAATCTTGACTTGCATAAGGCATAAACTGGCCAGGAGCCCTACAAATATCAAATGTCTTGTGTCAGCCTTTTAGGTTTTTAAACAGCATTTTTCCTTTAACAATAAACAGCATGTAATGACAATCCTGATAGGGACTGACTGATATGGAGTTACACTGGTAGAGTCCTGGCAGCTGTTCTAGCATCAGGTTCTCCAGAATTTCCTAAAGGCCATTGCACAACCAACTCTTTCTCACCAGACTTGGTACACACTGGCAAAGCAAAGATAGGACCTCACTTTTTTTCCTGACACTTCTCAAGTGGTTTCTATGTTAAATAGTACCAAAAAGACCAGAAGGCTATAACTGTACCATCTAACAGAGATAAAAAGGATGAAGGTTTTTCAAAAATCTCACACAGAAACAATTTAGTTTATAGAAAAGAAGCATAAAGTGGTTGGTCCTACCATCTTCCTTATTTCTCAGGAAGCCCACCTGTACCATAAGCTGAGAATTGATTTCTGAACCAATTAAATACCTGTCTTCTCTAAACCATACTTATCACAAGAACCTCTGCCCACAATAGGTAATAGAACTAAAAGCTGTAGGTGTATTCAGTCTCAGAAAATCTCCAATTTCCTCAAAAAGAGAAAAAATATGCATTTCTGTACACTAAAACACTGTAACTGTTCTGGAATGAATAACATTCCCAGTCCTCATGATTATTTCTAGCAACTCAAAACAGCGTGTTCTGCTTGTATAACGAGTATTTAATTTAGACTCACATGCACACTCACTTCTATGCAAGCTGAATGCCATCCTAAGCATCCTCTTCATTTCACTTACCTTGATTTACCCTCAGAATCACTTTGAAGACAGCAGAATACAGAAGTGATTAAAAGGGATTAAAAGCATAGAAGAGGCCAGATCAAGGAATAAATTTATAAACAGAAAATAGTACCACAAGGACCTTTTTAAAAAAAAATCCTTTTCTTCTAGAATCAACACATGACAATATAGCATATTATGTGATGGATGGACTATAATTTGCCAGATGGCCTATAATTTGAGACTTTTTTCCCCTTGTTCTTTTGACAAAAACATACACTCCCACCACCAATCAAAATCTCCCCAAAACTCTACCACGTCAAAATATTAAAACTGTTCTCAAGTGTAACTTTTAGTATTACAGGATGATTGTTAATCAATAAGGTTCATAAATCATAGGCTGTAATTTCCTCTTTGTAAACAGGATTTCTTTTGCTCTCTCTCTCTTTAAGGTTACAATTCTCAAGCCTTATCCCCACTCCCTCCAAAACAAAGAAAAAGCAAAATGAGAGAGAGAGAGAGAATAAACATCATCCAATTCTTGTAATTCAAGTAGGAGAATAGCAAATTTCCCTGTGTTTATCAGTTTCAATTGCAACTGAAGTTACTCCTAGAACCATAGCATATGCTGAAAAGCACACAGATTTTTCTATGTCTTTGTATACACGTTCTTGCCTCTATGTTTTTTTCTCATGTGTGTCTTTTCAATGCAGTGATCAGATTGAGAATGTACTATCAAACTGGAAAGTCTGTATTCTGATGAAATACATGTTCAAATGCAAATATAATAATAGACATTAAAACTATTCTTAACTTCATATGATGATGTATTATGTTCAAGAGAAGTAGTAGAATAATTTTAATTTCTTGACCACAACTGTTATTTGAATCAGATTTTTCCAGTGCTAAAGGAAGAACAATGAAAATTTCAAAGGAAAAAAAAAAAAGAGCATGGTTATGTTTTTGAACACACACAATAAGGGTTTTATTCTTCCATTACCTATGTATCCAAAACTTGTACTTCGAACTTCTTTCCAAGGTAAAGTAAAATGCAATACATTCTTACAGCTGTGTGACTGATAGGAGGGAGGTCTTGGCTTTTTGCTGCTTTTGCTAATCACTTCTAATACAATGGTGAGTAGATTAACAGATGTTGCCAATAGTCTCCAGGGAAGTGCAAGTACATTAAGATGACTTTGCAATGTGTCACTCCTGCTTACAGTGTAATTAAGTTACAGTTTTCTCTATATAATTTCATTAATATGGATTAGTCAAAATATCAATGCGCAAATAAATGCAGACTTGCAAAATGTATATGTCGATAAAATAAACATAGCACTCTAGTAATAAGGTAGGAGTGTAACTTCCACAAGAAGCCAATTCAATACTGCTACTCAATTGTCACTCACATGAGTAACTGAGGTTATCTGAACTGTGCATTTATGGCCACCTCCTTTTGACAATTCCTCATTATTCTAATATGCTGTGAGAAATGCTTTTCCCCCCACCCAGTTCTCTGAAAGCAGACTCCTCTGTTTACTCGAATCAATTCTCTGGGATAACATTCTATGAAAGCAAAGGTGAACAGGAGCCCTGCAGGGTGAATCAAGTGTAGTAAGGCAGCTCATAAGTGAGCCAGCAGCCCATCATAAGAGACCACAGAGTCAGCAAAGAATCTGTCACATTTATAGTCAAAAGGAAAATTGGACTTAAGACATAAAAGAAATCTTGACTGTATACCTGGTGAGAAATTATGTGTCAAAAAAACTAATATGGTTTCCATACAGTATTAGTTTGCTTCCCTTCCCTTCTTTCCTTTTCTGCATACTCTGCTTTCCCTTTGAGAATTAATTACACTTACGAACATGTATAGTTCTATTTGTAACTTGCCCATATTCAGCTTTATAGAATATCAATTAAAAAAAAAATTGTATACAAATTGACGTTTCCACTCTCACATACTGAAAAAGCCTTCAAAAGGACAGAATTGTCATTGGCTAATCAAGAATAGGTAAAGATTTTTATTTATTGACCTTTAGGTTATTATTACACTTAATGTCAGGGTAATGAATAAAAAAGCAAAGTCCTAAATGCTGTATAACATAACATAACATAACATACTTTTAGATCCCTCAGAGAAACAGAAAAAAGAAAATATATAATCCCCTTGTTAAGTATTTTCATAGTAAAATATTATATATATATATATCAGTCTCAGTTTATACAGAGGAATGACAAATAACATCTCCTGGCTTAGTTGTGTTTGCAGATTAGTACTGTTTGAGTCAGAAAGAAATAAGCTCTTTCACCTCCCACAGGAAAGGTAAAGGTGATGGGCTTCTATTAGTATAGCTAATAAAATCCTACACTGCAGCAAACTATCACAAATAAATCATGTGGTTGTAGCACCAGGCATTAAGATGTTGTACATTAAAAATAAGACTGATGCAAGTAAACGAGACTCGAACTTAAGTATAAAGACATAGAGATTTACA